>JAVCKT010096808.1:0-12518 GCA_032273925.1 Rhynchotus rufescens | reverse complement strand
CCCATTTTTAATAATTAAGGCCTATATTTTTGAAAAAATAATCACATATACATATATATGATTTGAATGCATTTTTAAAAAGAGTAGTTCTTCAGGGCAAATTAAAGTACTCCAATATTCTGCATATGAATATATACAGCTCTAGTAAAATTGGTGAATACTGAGTTTGTTCTTAAACATTGTGGAGGCTTCTTTTTGTTTTAGAGAGTCTGAAAACTATTTGAAAATTGGGTCAAATTCACTACATGATTTTGACTAAAAAACCCTTTTTTTTTTGGTAAGATAGAATCAAATTCTTTTCTTTTGGCTAAAAATGCCTCGTCATGAATAATTTATTCATCTTGGAAAAAAAACACTTAAAATGGTATTGAATAACATGAAGCAAACCAAAATATTTCACTTGTTCCAAATATTTTCAGGGAATAAAAAATGAAATTTGGGAGGTTTGTAATATAGGAGTTACATTACAATATTGCAGGTTAGTAGTAGAATACTGATCAGTGTAGTTGCACTGACAATATTTGTAGGTTGAAATGAAAGGCTTTCACCTAGATTTGTCAGAGTTCTGTCAGAATTTTGCAGAAAACCTGCCAGGCTGTTGTCTGAATGTGCACACATACTGCAGTGTTTTTTTAAAAAAAATTCCTCTTGCATTCAGGTCACAAATGTGTCAGTGTTTGATTTTTCTTTGACACAAATATGGCAGCGATCTGTTTTTATTTACTTTTTCTCTGTGCACCAGGCATCCTTACTTGATATATTTAAAAATGGAATTTTAATAGTACCTTTTTGAAGCCTGTAACTTTTATATCAGTTGGTATCAGCTGAGGATGTGGGTTTGTGTGTGCCCAGGGAGGCTTAAGTTCTGTCCACCTTTCTTTCCCTCCTCCCAGTACATTCTGAGGAATTTACTCATACTTAAAAATGAATATAAACAGCACCTAATCAAAATAGCCCAGAAGGAAAGTCATGTTGCAACAACAATGACATTTCTCAATCTACCATTGCATGAAATTATTTGCTAGTCTGGTACATATTGGATTTTGACTTTGGCAACTGTTGAAATGTATTTTCCATAGGATGGAAACACCATTTTTCAGTCATCTCTAGTTGGTTGCAGTTGATTGCAGTTGGTTGCAGAAAGTATTGAAGAGACATAAATGAATGCATAAAAGAGAAAATGCCAAAAAAGGCCCAAAAGAAGAAAGCTTCTGGCAATGCAGAGGCGTGTGATGGAAAATGACATGGCTTTATGGTCAAGATAGCCTCTGAAGAAAAAAGTGAAGGTAAATGGGGTGGATGCATGGAGTAAAAATCCCAATCAGGCTCCCAATCCCAGTGTGTGGTGTAAAATGGTAGTTTCTGGAGAACAATAACAACAAAGAAAAAATAACAATAAAGAAAGCCACCTCTAACCTTGTCTGACAGGACTCTAGTCTCTCTGAGTATTAAGCTGGAGGTCTGTACTGTCTGTCCAACAAGCAGGATACCGTAGGGAGAGGATCAGAAGAGATACAGTTAGGAACAGGAGTAGGAGGGAATGCTGCTTGAATCTCTATAACCAGATGGAAGAAAAGGGAGAAAATATTTGAGGATAAAAGCTTTGGAAGACTAGTGACATGGAACCACTATGGGATCTGTCAGTCTTTAGTGGCACATGAACTTGCTCTTTGTTGTTAATGACTGATTCATGGCAGCAACATCAGAAAAGAAAATACAGTCACTCTCATGTGCCCCTTGGTTGGGGCTGCAATATCAGTAGTGAATCAGACAGAATCACAGAATGGTTGAGGCTGGAAGTGACCTCTAGAGATCATCTAGTCCAACCCTCCTGATCAATCTCTTGGTCATGACACAATCTATGTGAATTGCAATAGATGTTTCTCCAAAATGAGCCGCAACCTGAAGCCTTGAGCGAAGCCATTGGAATTTGAACTGTATAAATACACACGTACATAGTTTACACAGTATAGTGCAAAACTGCCTTGCCGAGCTGAGATCATTTATGTATGTTATCTGACTGTGGAAAACTTTTGGTGATATTCTTACCTAAATTTACGTTCAAGCAACAGTTGAAAGATATTTTATCAAAATTCTCCCCTAAGAATCATAAATATTTTGACTTCATTTTTTCTTTGTGTGGAACTGAAAACAAGAGGTTTGAGTGAAAGTAATGGTCTCTGTTTAACCAATGAATAGTTGCCCATTTGATAAGAATTAGCTAGCAATCTTAAAATACATATATATAGTTACTACTATTACTAAATATATATATATGTATATGTAGTTACATATGTTACTAAATGCCTCTCCAGAACACTGTGTCCAAAAGGAAATAAACTTACAAGGTTTTGATCATTTACGATAAGAATATTTTTGCTCTACCAGGGAAGTGGAGTTATCTTTTGGGAAATTAAAAGCGTGGCAAACATTAGGAATCACTTCTTTGGGTTGCTTCCTTAAAGCAGATGGTGAAGTCTAGATCATGATCTTTCATTTGCTTTTACTTTTCAGAAAGAGTTGTAAAGCTTACATGTGCCCTCTAGCAAAACCTTTTCATTCTCTGTGGATAAGTCTCTAATGGTATAGCGGGTCTCTTGCTATTCTTTGTGCTAGTTAGATGAATGTGGATGGTGAACAGATGGAGATGACTGGAAAAGGGTGCCAGAGATCCTGGATTTCCAAAACTTGCTTGTAAACACTAGCCTTAATTTCCACAACCCTTTCTGTTTTCCTTTCTTCAGTGTAGACCTGGAGTCTTTTCTCAAATTTCAAGGGAAACAAAGATTTTGCTGTGGGTTCTTCTTGAAGGCATTTACACAACTATTAGTAATTCTATGTCTTTTTCTTTGCCTTTGCTTTCTGCTGTGCCAAAGCATCCTGCTGAAGATGGCTCAAACCTGGGTGGTTCTGGCTGCACTCTTCTTCTTGATAATCATCCCGGCTCAAACCCCAGGTAAGTGAGAGTAAGAGGTAAGATCGCAAACTATATGCACTGCTGCTTGATGCTCTGTATTCCCAACTCACTGATACTCTGAAACTTCACAGTTCACCAGGGAAATTTTGCTTATTTTTTAATGTGCAAACAAATGGTGATGTCGCCTTAGCAGTTTTAAATCCTTCAGCCTCCCAGAGTGGCCAGGATGTTAAAACTGAAGGAAGTCTATCACAGATCACTTGAAGGTCCATTTCCTCTTCAAAGAAGAAAACATCGTAAGAGAGATTATTTCTGGCAGAAGGAGGATCTATGTATGTCCCATATCTGAAATACTACACAAAGTGATCTTGGGCTTTAAACTCCTTACAGCCTCCATCATTGCTGCTGCTACTACTTACACCTTAACCAAGGCACCTAATTGAATAGCCTATTATTTCTTCTATGTACTTTTCTTTCCCGCAAGGGTGAGTCTTGCTCTTCTCATCACCTTTTAAAAGCTCATGTGAAGGTGGAAATATATCTATTGACTAAAAAAAGTTGGAGGACTTTAGTTAACCAGCACTCAGGGAATCCACAGCAGAAAGGTGCCATTTCCACTGCACTCCCAGTCCTGAAACAGTGACAGCAGGAAGCTGGATCTGGAAATTGGATACTGCTCATATGGGTGTGCATAGAGCTCTGTGTCCCTGAGGCTGCCATCTCAAAAGAAACATTTTTTAATAGCAAAAATGTTGGACTCTAGATTCACAGTGATACTCAAAGTGTGGTACAACTACAAGGTTTGGACCTGTAGTATCATTAGTCTTCCAAGGAATGATACCTGCCTGAAATGCAGCAGTCTCAGTCAGTATATAAACCACATAGTATAAAAGACGTTATAGAATCTACTCAGTGTTTCAGAGCAAAAATGAAGTAGAAATTTTTAAAATAAACACAGTCAAGAGCTTCTTATGCTTTTGATGATGGTTGTAGAATAATTTTTCTTTCTTTCTTTTTTTTTTTTTTTCTTATTTTGTAGCTTATAACATAGTGAATGTGGAGGTTGGTCATGAGGCTGTGTTGAGTTGCCCTTTCCTAATCGAAGAACCTTTGCTAATGGTAACATGGGAGATGAAATTCGGCACTTCCTGCTTGTTGGCCTATAGATATGATAACAATGAGACAAGAAATTTGAACTGCAGTGAGAGGATGACCTGGAAATATTCACCTGACAGTAACCCAGCTCTTCGGATTTATCCTGTCAACCTTGCTGATGAGGGGAATTACACTTGTGAAATTGTCAACAGTGAGGGCAATTTTCTTTTTCTTTATTCTCTGTCTGTGATAGGTAAGACATACTTTATGCCTTTTATTTTTTTGGTGCAGAAATAAAAAAAATATATTTGATTTGATGTTAAAAGACCAAATCCATTTCGGATACATGCTGGACTTGTACATAAAGAAGTAGGAGACTCCTTGACCCTTTAGCGAGAGGGTACAAGATACCTTGAGTTGACTTGGTCAAAATGGTTTTTTGAAAACAGGAACGAGAAGATATTCATTTGGACTGGGTTGTTGTCCAATTACCAAAACCAAATACAACAGTTTAGAATAGTGTGGAATGACTTGGAATATGCACTCCTATGTGTTAATGCAAATAGAAGATAGTAAATATTGCTAATGTAAGCTCAGCCAGAGAATGTTCGCAAAAATTCACAGCAAGGTCTATGTGTGTTTTGCCTGAGGAAGGATTAAACGAGAAGAAAGCAAGAGTTTTAAGGCATTATCTGGAAACATTTCACTCTTCAAGAAGTGCTGAGAGCTGTCTATAAGATTTCATAACTAAAATAAAAATAAAAAAAATCTTTGGATTTCCCTTAATTTTGAGAAACATTTTACCTGGGATGGATTTTATGTTCTGGTCATATTAGTTAAATTTTAGTGATATTTTATTCAGTATGTTAACTGCTTTGTTTGTAATTCATAATTTAAAACAGCCCATTCCTCATCCCATGTTGTGATTCTGCTATTATCTTCTTTCATAAAACATGATGGAACAAGACTTTTATATGCAGTTAGCAATTTTTGGAGGTACTAATCTTTGACGCTTTAATATATTTCTTTTTCTCCCTAAAGACAGATAATGCTAATATTCCAAATTACTTTAAAATGTCTTGAATGGGAGATGTAAACTAAAGAAAATCACCTATTCTAAGTTTCTTTCTAGAAAGATTATATTATATTGAGCAGGAAATAATGATTGTGGGTCATTTTCTTCTTCCGTAGTCCCTCCTACAGTGACTTTGACCACTGACAATGGTGGGGTGATTTGTCAAGCCTCTGCAGGAAAGCCAGCTGCAGAAATCTCCTGGGTACCGGCAAATAACCACAGCACTGAGAAAGAAGTTCATCATCTCAATGGAACAGTAACCAGAGTGAGCTCTGTAGACTGGAACAGCAACATGAATCCCACCGTGACCTGCCTCGTCACCCATCCAGCCACCAACAAGACTCTGTCCCTAGATCTATTGTGTAAATATCTTTTTTTAGTTCTGTAATTTATTGACTGCCAGGGCTTCATAGATTGTTTGCATGGGGAGGAGGGAGAAATATCAAAATCCTAGTAGACACTGGCAGAAGAATTAATAATTTTGAGTTTTTTCTTTGAAACCCAAAGTTCCTGACATTGTATAGGGAAGCTGTCTGTTCTTGCTCCCTTCTACTATAATTTTGTTTTTATTAGAGTTCATCATACTGTTTAAATGACCTTTTCAGTCACTGGTGACAGAAGAGTTCCTTTCATCTGCCACTCTGACACAGTTTGCTCATTTTAGATGTGAAATTTGAACCATAGGAGTTGATTTTGTCCCAATTCCTCATAAGATTAAGGCCTGGACAAAACTTACTCGGAGAACAGCTGTCTGTGACTCTGAAGGGATCTTTTCCAGGGTGGTAAAATGAAAAACTCAATTTAGCCGGCTGTGCTTGACCTCACTTAAGTTCTACCAATGGGAGAAGAATGCACAGTAGATGCATGAAGTACAGCAGTCAACACATCCCAGTCATTTATAGCAAAACTTCGAAGGGATGAATGATCAGATTGGGTGATTCATTTGAACAAAGAGATCATGCAGGCACGTGGGGTCGAGCACAGAAGATTGTTTGTGTACATGAATGACTATGTGTGTAGTGCAGCTCCCTATGGTTGATTGGCACCTATACCTATGTCTCATAGCTCATTTGAGCTATGGGAGTAGAGGACTAATATTCCTGTCTTACTGACATAGGAAGTAACATCTCAGTCAGTGGGTGTTGACATCTAGTTTTGTAAGTAGTTCTTTTCTCATCTTTCAGATGCTTCCCTCAGTCTTCACTACCTCGTTACAGTAGGATCTGCAAGTGTTGCTGCTGCCATTGGTATTGGTGTTATTTTATGCTTGATTTTCAGGTGCAAGGGTAAGTCAAGTCAGGTGGAGAATAGTCATGATTTCCGGTGGGACTGTAAGACACCTCAGGCTCATCACTGACTATGTGCAGGAACAGGGACATATAACTAATTGCTGACAGAATTGGTTGGGAGGCAAGAGGGGCCTTAAAATGGAGACAGGAAGAAGAGTATCCTAGAAAGGAGAGTATTTTAAGGAGAAAAAGATATGAAAAGCTGGAAGAAGGCAACTTTGGGGTAGGTGAACTGTAAAGGGAAGGAACTTGCAGACAATCAGAGTGCCTAATTTACTCCCCTCTGTTGCCTCAGTTCTGTTATAAAGTTAGTGCCTGCCTGGATTTTCTCCTCTGGGTATGTCTTTCAGATTATTTCCCCCACAAAGTATATAAATTGTAGATATTTCATGAATCGGGTACAAATCAAAAGAGGGTTGGCAAGAAGGGACAATCAGAGGAGGACAGAGAGGGCAGGGTGAGAAAAATGTAAAGGCAAGAGTGGAAAACAGAAGGAGAGTATGAGCGGTGACAGCACTGACTAGTGCTTGCAGCTCTTGGATGGGAACCAGTCATTGCCACAGAGTGAAGTGAAGTTTGGGGCAGGCAGGGAGAGGGGCAAATGAAGTGTGGAGCTCAGATGGGTGCCTGGCTCATCGTGTCCCTTCAGCACTGAGAAAAAGTACACATATGAAAAAAAGACTATGTTGATTCAATCCTGACTCCTAAAGTGATTAAGAGTTTTACTGAAGGGGAAAATAAAACAAGAAAGGGCACTCTCAAGAGCGTGTTCTAAACCATGACATAAAAGAGAGAACTAAACCAGTACTTGGAACTGTATTTAGAAGAGGTCAACAGCAGAGGGCAACTAGATGGGAACTACAGACAAAGCAGTGGTGATCCCATCAAACTGTTTTGAATTTCCAACATCTTACTTTCAGCTTCCCGTTTATGTAAATCGAAACTTGGACCAGAAGCACCAGTTGCTGTAAGTGGGATTTTTTTTTGTGTTTACTTCAATAATACATGTAATTCCTTTGCAACATGTATCTGCTCTCACAAACCTCTCATTTATCTCTGGCTGTATTTGGATGGGTGAATAAGGAACAAGTATATAGCTAGGAGAGCTTTTGCTAGTTGCATGTCCTTATATTCATGGGAATTCACCATATTTCACTGATTTCTCAAGCACTAAAGGAAGAATGTAATATAGCTTTTCCTGCCTAAGAATACTATAGATTACATTTATAATGCCAATGCTTAAACTGAATTTAAGTTCACTCCAAAGTTAATGTAGTCAGAATTCTGCATTACAGAGCAACCTTAACTCTGATCTTTTCTTCAAGAATGTGTATTGTACTTCAAGACAGAAATCTAAACAATTAAAGATATGATGAAAATGGACAGACATTTATCATAATGGAAAAATCACTTATTTATGCTGCATTAAACACACAAACTTTTTTTTTTTTTTTTTCAATTTCCATTTTGAATACTCTGGGAACAGCAGCACTGAACTTGCCACTACAATTTTTACTTCCTCTCTAATTTCAGTGTGTTCTGATACGTATTTAAAAGCATGATAATATGCTACACCTTCTGGTTTTCTGCCTTATTTAATGCACACTGAAGGAGCAATTATTTCATAGTTTGTTTTCTGCTAATGGTTAAATTCATGGCTGTGTTCCTTGTTTATTGTAAGCTGGCACAATTTGACAGACAAGAATGGGAGCTGCAGAAGTAAAAGTCAAAAGCTTCTGGTAATTTTGGGTCTCCAAATCGGAATGTGTATGCCTGCATGTTTTCTTTTTCTTTTCCTTTCTTTTTTTTTCCAGCTACAATAGTATTGTTAAGATTTTTTTGAAGAATATACTGACATTTCCATGTTCATTTCCAATGATATCAAGAAAAAAAGATTCCAGAGACTGCCCTGTTTAAACACTTTAAAAGTAGTTTTTGTTTGGTGTCTTTCTGCCAGGTCAGGTTTCACCCTCTATGCCCTACCTATTTGCTAATGGAATGTAGAGAAATAAATTCACAATTTCTGTGTGATCCAGTTCCTTTGCAAATACAATTACCTTTCTTCCAATCTCTTTTTTTTTTTTTTTTCTTTTGCACTGTATACTTACGATGTTTCAACAAAACTCTACAAGGTGGTAAAATGGTATATATTTTCTTTGGATTGCAGACTAAGAACTTCAAGCCAGAACCACAGTATGATGATATACACGCAGCTGATCTTTGTATGGAATCGGAATATCTATCAGATATCTACCAGAACTACAGTCGGAGGATTACGAGTATGAACTCGTAACAGTGGAGGCATAAGCAGCCCAGTATCAACTCAGCTACTAGTGATAGGCAATTACCTGAATTTGGTCTTGAACAAACCAATTCAGACTTTGGTGCAAAGCAGGACATCCATCTGAGACTGGAAGATAGCTGGGAAGAGCAAGGTGTTTTAGGAACTTATTTCTCTTTTCCTCTAAATACAGCTCTTGGAACACTGGAAGTTTTAAAGGCTGGGTTGGAGAAATGCACATTTGAATATCATTGAAAAAAGTCTTTCTTCAAATCAATAATTGACATAGTTTTGGGCCAAACTAATAGACTGACGGTGAAAATGTAGCACTTTTTTTTTTTTTCTATTTTAGTAACTAGCTTCCTTTTGCAATTTTCTGGTGGAAACCAGAAAGTGGCATAGGAGACTCCAAAACAAAGCCAGCCGAGGTGCCATCCAAAAGAAATGTAGAAAAAAAAGAGGTTTTCTGTGTGGATAGTTACATGATACAGAGGACAATTCCATATTTGTCATCATCATTTACTTTTTAATTTTGTATCTTTCTCCTCCAATTATGTTCTCTGGTTGCATTTATAATAGCAGAAACAAAGCCACATTGAATTTGTACCTGCTATGGAAATGAGAAATAGCAATAGGCAATTTTCTAAGAAACATTTTGAAGTCACATCTAATATGTAAATATTTATCTAGAACTATTTCTGGAGATATTTAGGTATATGCTTATTAAGCAGTTTCTTAGAAGTTGAGATAACAGTATGGTTTTACAGAGAACAGTGATGAGTTGTGAAAAATACTTTTAGTGTGCTTATTTATATATTAAAAAGAAAAACTACAAACCTCTACTCTTTATTTCTTCTAATTCTCTTCCCCGCCACATCCTGTACTTAAAAAGCCACAATTTGACTGTTAATTTCAGTTTCACATGGCAAGTTGGTCAAACCTTTCAAAAACGAATGCAGCGCTAAGCATACTGAAATGTTTTCTTTGATTGATCTTTGCCTAAGTATTGCTGGGAGAAACCACCTCTCCTCTCTGTTTTCTCAGGTATGAAGGCTCCTAAATGTTTTTTAATTGTGCTTCTTTTTATCACTTGTGCACATGTACTGGCACACCTACTGACATGATCCATTTCTTTTTCTTTCATACGCTGGAGAGGTGTGACAGGTCACTCTCTGCCTGAATGAGAAGCACCTGCAGGATGCTGTTGTGTCACTCCTACTGGGTATTGCTGTGAAACCTGGCTTAGGGTGTTGGATGTTAGTGTTCACTTGCTATCCCAGAGTTCTGGATAGTTTCTTTGTGTCACCTGCAGGAGATGCTCCTTTGCAGGAATGTGGAAGTAAGTGTCAGCTAGACTGGAATTAGTGAAAATAAGATTTCACAGATGCTGGTTAGGAAAAACGTTTTATGGTTCTAATGAAACTCATAGCAACCCCTTAGTCTACGGGAGACGTGAGAACTTCAGAGAAAAAGCTGAAAGAATTTCAGTTTTCTTTTCTTTTTGTTTGTTTGTTTTTGAGACAATGTTTAGAGCAGCAAAGGGATGAAAAGCATCAATTCACCAAGTTGTCTTTGCTAAAGTGGGATTTATATTGCCCAGTTACTGAAGTAGTGCTGGAGAGAGTAAGTTTTAAAGGGAATTGAGATGGAGTGACAGCTATAATTCAAGTGGGATCATCATTCAAAAGGAATATTTGATATGTTAATCCACAGCATACTGGCAAATAATACCGAATATGACTGAATCTATCAGATAAACTATTAAATGCTCCAGAAAATCCAATTATAATTTAACTGTGTTGTTCTTTCTAATATTAATGATTACTGCTAAAATTATGAGAAAAATACCTGCTAGAAGCAAGTTAAAACTTTACTCACTGAATGCAAAGCAGCATGGTTTCTGGCTGGCAGTTTGCTTGGGTTCACATCATACATATTTTACCTCTTTTTAATGTGTTGAATCTTTACAGTTGCCAGATTGTTGTCTGGCACTTGGTCAAAGCCAAACAGGTACCATGCTTATGCATGTGAATTAAGGTATAAGTAATTTCATCTATCTGGGATTCAGGTTAGTCCAAGAGCCACTGCTCCTGTAGTGTCTCAGGAAACTGGTTTACAGCATTGTGGCTCAGTCAGGCTTTGTCACCTGTTTACTGACACCGTAAAGCTTCAATTATCAGCCCCTCAGCTTAGGCAAAGTAGCATTTAACCACATGTTGCAGGCATTAAAAGGCCTCAGAGCAATGTGACTAGTGTGGGTGATAGTAAGAAAGGCTGGGACATTAGTAACGCTTCTAGGAAAACCATGATAATTGAACACTCTTGCTTAATTTTCTGCTCATCTTTTGTATATAGTGATGATACAAATAGTGGTTTCAGAGTTGGAGTGTGTTGCTTTTTAGCTGCTTGTAGTTCATTGGAGCTTTTGACCAAAGCAGCTTGTTTTACATCCAAGCTACCTACAAATTATAACTATTCTAGTACAGTTGTCAGCTTTCCTAATTTAATCCTATTTGAAATGATGGAGATCACAGAATGGCTGAGGTTTGAAGGGACCTCTAGCATTCATCTAGTTCAAACCCCCTGCTCAAGCAGGGACACCTAGAGCATGTGGCACAAGGTCACTTCCAGGAGGATTTGAAAGATCTCCAAAGAAGGAGACTCCATAACCTGGCTGGGCAGCCTGTCCCAGGGCTCTGTCACCCTCACAGTAAAGAAGTTCTTCCTCACCTGGAGATGGAACTTCCTGTATTTTAATTTATTACCGCTTTTTCTATCACTGGTCACCACCAAGAAGAGTTTGGCCCCATCCTTCCTACATTCTCTCCTCAGACATTTGTACATGTTGATAAGATCCCTACTCAAACTTCTCTTCTCCAGGCTACAAAGGCCCAGCTTGCTTAGTTTTTCCTCATAAGACAGCTGTTCCAGTCCCTAAATAATCTTCCTTGCTCTACACTCAATCCTCTCTAGAAGTTCCACATCCTTCTCATACTGGAGAGCCCAGGACTGCACACAATACCACACACAATACTGCACACAATAACGCAAATGCAGCCTCACCACAGCTGAGTGGATGGGCAGAATCACCTCCTTCGACTTGCTGGCAACACAGCCTAATAGAGGCTAAGATCTCATTTATCTTCTTGGCCACGAGGGCACCTTGCTGTCTCGTGGTTAACTTGTTGTCAACCAGGACTCCCAAATCCCTCTCCACAGAGCTGCTTTCTAGCAGGTCAGCCCCTAATCTATATTGGTAGGATGGGGTGAGTAAGGCAGTGAGCCTGTGAGGGTGCTTAGAAAGGAAGCCCTGGGTGCTCTGGATAGAAGTTACAGGTCTGGGAGTTAAGTTTTGCATATGTGGCGGGAGGAAATTGGGAGAGACTGGAGAAGGGAGTTGACAAAGGGTAACAGTAAGGCAGGTACGGACTGAGAGAGAACAAACATGACTTTGGGCTGTTGTAGATTATTACTTGACAATCTAATTAACATTTTTCCCCTTTCACACTGCTTTCCATGGATGCCTTAACCTTTGGTTATGGTTTGCTAAGGACAAGCTTTATCATACCAGAAGTCTTTTGTACTCCTCTCTCAGGATGGGAAACTACTCACAGGTTTTATGACCATTCTCCATGCTGATAGTCACCTAATAGGGGAAAGGTCATTGTTCTTGGTCCCATGAGCTGTATACTGAAGGATTAAAAGCTGTAAGACACAGACTGTGTACCTCAAGTTGCTAAGGGGGAGAAGGAAAAAGCCTGTGTGTGCCTCATTGCCAAACCAGCTCCCTCGAGGTCAGAAAGGGTTGAGTTCAGCTTGCAGCTGGGTCCCATCATCCCTACAGGACATTCAGCTAGCTCA
>JAVCKT010096807.1:0-12519 GCA_032273925.1 Rhynchotus rufescens | reverse complement strand
CTGCGCCGCACGTCACGGGCCGCGCCGCCAGCCCCGCCCCCCGCGCCCCGCCCCGCCCCGCCCTCGGCTCCGACCGTTGGCCGCGGCCGTTGGGCCCCGCCCCAGGGCGCCATGATGGCGGCGTCGGCGCCCACGGGGGCGGGCGGTGATAAATAATAATAACGACAATAAAGAGGGGCCGCGTCGTCCCCGGGCTTCCCCTCTGGCGGCCTGCGCCTCCCCGCCAAGTTTCGGTGCTCGTTCGAGCTGTTTGGCTCGGCTGCGGGTCTCTGATTGCCCCACCGCAGACAGCAAATGTCGGGTGCCTCGTGCCAGGGCCCCGAGAGGCAGCTGCGCTGCTCCGCCTCGCGCTGGCCCCTCCTCAACTTCATCCCCGCTCCCTTTAGTAACGCCTGCTAGCTGGTGTTGACTCTTCCAGGCGCTTTTGTTAACGTTTCAGTCGCCTAGTGGGCAATAAATTATGTTGTCCGAAGGGTTTCCCCTCAAGGGTAGCCGTTGGGCACTCACCACTTTTAAAAAACCGCATATTTTCAAAGTCAAGTACTTGCCAGTTAGAACTTGCTTGCACGGCACCCAATTGACCTATTAGAGCAATCTTTACCAAAATAAATAAAAGTAACTTCTTAAAGCCACGCCTGGCATGATTTAGTGTTCACTAAATACTGACGCATTTAATGCTTCAATTTATTGTCTTTACTATGTAGTCCCTGGGTCCCAGCCTTGCTTTGATGTATCTTCTAAGTCTCAGAGAATAGAGACTTTCTTCTCACAATAGACCTATAGTATCTGCTTCACGAAGTCTAAAACACCTATTGACACCACTTCCCTACTGGATAGAAGAGCTTCCCTACTAGACGACCTGTTGCTTGTATTTTTTAATATGACAAGCAAATGCTTTTGGGACATTTAATTTTGGAAAAAAATTACAGGCAACAGCAAACTCATTACACTAAGTATCGAGCAGGTTTACTGACAGTTGCTGAGTTGTTGCACTGTTAAATTTTTGCTGGGATTCTCGACGAGGATGCACAAGATTTTATGAGTGGAAAAGCATGTGGAGTGCTTCCTTGATCAGGTGTGCATAAATTATCCTTTATTTCTACTTTTTCCTGGCAATTTTTTGTAGCCTGTCTCTTCTGAAGAGCTATAGCAGACACTTCCGCCAAAATGTACGTATTTAGAGAAATCCCCGTCATTTGGTGATATAGATTGATCACTGTCAACGGCTGAGTAGCCCACATATCCAGTTAGATAAGCAGTAATTTAATCAGGAAATACTAAGAGAGGAAAAAAAATATGCTGTGAAAGACTTAATCCATAAAAACTTCAGTTTTGAGGGCCAGCCTCATGTTCATTTCCTTGGAGACTATTCAAGGTTGTTTTGCTTTAGGATATTTGGCCTAGTGGTCAGTTCTTCTGCTGACAGACTGAAGAGCTAAAAATCCCCCATAACCTGGAAGGGAGCATTGCTTTTTAATTTCAGAACCTCCTTTTTGCACTAGAATTTAACGCTGCTTTCACTTACCAGCTCCCAGTTGGGCATCATTACCTGCTGAGCTGAGTTGTGTGCCCCGTGCTAATCTTTGCTTTTCTTTCTCGGCCATCTGGAGCTATTTATTCCTTCCCCGCCAAGGAGAAGCTTCAGGGCCTTACACAATAATCTCTGACTGCTTCATAAGAACTGGAGAAGAAGGAGTAAAAAACAAAACAAACAAAAAAAAAAAGATAGCATAACCCAGGGTAATGACAGCCCTTCTTCTGGCCTTCACTTTCCCATATTTATTGAGAATATTGACTTTGAGAATTTAGAGATTTGTAACTTAGCTAAGTTTTTTTTTCGGGGGGGGGGAAATGGGAAAAAAAAAAAAAAACAGGTAACCTAAGAACTGCACAGGGAGATTGGGCCGCAGCTGAACGAGGCGGCCCTGGCGGCTGCAGCAGCGCCAGGCGCAGCCCGCGGCCGCCATGAAGAGGCGCTTTAACGGACACTCCGGGCTAGGTGGTGGGAGCCGCGCATGCGCGCTTCCTCCCCCCCCGGCAAACTACAACTCCCAGGCACGCCGGCGAGAACGAGTGTTGTCCGTGTCGCCAGCGCTGATTGGTAAAGTTGGTGGGGAGGCATGGGAGGCCGCCTGTGATTGGACGGGACGGGCGGTAGGTTGCTCCCGCAGTTCAAGTTGCGGGCGGTTGGCTGCGCCGCTTGGATGACCGTTGCGGCCGTTACTGTTGAGAGGGCTGTGTTTGTGTGGCCGCCATGAGCGTTACGAGCTGTTCTCCACGGGCCTCACCGCCCTCCAGAAGGTATCATGGGGACTGTGTCCCCCTCCACTTCTCAGCTGTTCTCAGCGGGCCGGGTCCCGAGGCTGAGCCCTATGTAGTTGAGCTCTTACTGTCTGCTGAGCTCTGTTTCGTCCTCTTGGCTCTGTTTCGTGCTTGTAGGGTTTGTTTTTTAACCTGTCCTTTCGGTTTCTACCCTTCTTTGCCTCAGCCATAAAATAGTTGCCTTGTACTTGCATAGCTTTCCTCTTTTGCTGCTCTTTATTTTTGCAAGTGTATTGTTTGAGGTAGCTTGGGGACACAGCTGCTGGGGAAGCTGCTACATGAAACAGTGTCATCATTATTCTGTATCTGTGTGTATAATACTTTCCTGCCATGGAAAGTCCTTAATGCTGTGAAGGGCATAAGGTTTTCAGGATGTAGTGTGGTGGGGTTCCCATCCAAGCAACTCTGATGAGCCTTCTCCAAAAATAAGCTCTGCTGCTGTGTCACCTGCCAGGTTACTCTCTGATGAACCTTCTGGTGCTGGCAGTTGGGTTGTGGCCTGTGTGTTTGTTTAGTAAAGATCTGCCTAGCTACCTTTAGAAGGCTTCTCTGTGTTGGTTACTGGTAGTATTGTAAAAAAAGTGTTTGTCTAGTCAACATAAGAGACTCAATGCTTTTCCAAAGCAAATCTTGGCTTTTGTGTGCAGTGGCACTTGCAGACTTGGCGCTTGTTTCTGTAAATAAAAGAATATTTGAATGCCATAATCATTGTCTCTGACAAATGTCAAATAGGTAATTGCACATACACGTTTTCAACTTGACCTATATTCTTCTGGATAATATCATAGCGTCAACTTCCTAGGCTTTCCAAAAATTTCTGTTTGTCCCTCACCATCAATGATGCTGTGCACATAGTTTAGCCACCATGTATGGTGGAAGGAGAAGCATGTAAATACCCTGACATAAACTATATAAAAAAAAGCTATGATAAATGTTCCATTAGTAATGTGATGTTATCTTGACAATCAACTATTATTCTGTATAAAACTCATTTCAGTTGTGCCCATCAGTAGGTCAGGAGGCAGAAACTGAAACACAGTAAGTTCTGTTTGAATACAAACAGGAAAAAAAATATTATTATGAGGATAATTGCCTTGGAACAGGCTACTCAAAGAGGCTGGGAAGTCTCCATGCCTGGATGTTCTGTCCAGATGTTCTGGAGAGAAAAGCTGTCTAGAAACAGTCCTCTGCAGTATATGCTATGTGGTTCTGCTTGAGTAGCTCTCAGAGATCCTTTCCAACTGCAAACATTCTGTGATTAAAACATAATAATCTTTTCAGGGTTTAATTTGGTGTAAGGCAGGCAGTGACTAATAGAGTTCGGTGGTGGTGGTAGTGGTTATTGTTGTAGTGTCTGCTTCTTCCAGTTACCAGGACTCTTAATTATCCATTCTATAGCCATCTTTTCTTTCTTTTCTGCTTCTTCCTTTCAAGTTCATCCTCTCCAAATAATCCAAGAGACTTTTTTTTTCCCTATAATAGTTTTCTTTCATGCTTTTCCAGCAGTAGGCCATTTCTGCATAGCATAGTAAATCTGCCAACTTACCTACTTGAAAGCTTTTATATCTCATAAATGCCGTGACTTCCCTGGAATGCAGAAATACTAGCCTGCCTTTAAATTTTGCAGTAAATAGGTATCTGTGTTGTCATATTTCTGACTATTTTAACGGTTATTACCTCTTACTGTCTGGAGTTTATATGTAGTTAGAAAATGTGTCTGTCCAGGCTAGCAGTTTCTCACGTCTCTTCCAGATGTACTAGGTCTCCACCTCCAGATCAGGAAGGCCTTACTCCTCTTCCCTCCATCAATGAGCGCCTTGCTTTGCTCCGCCCCTCCCGGGAGCTCTTGGAATACTATCGCAAGAAGATTGCTGAATTTGATGAAGAGCATGAAGATTTGGTCAAAAGGCTGGAGAAATACAAAGAAACATATGATGAGCAGGTAAGAAGTGGTGATTGCTTAAGCAAGTGTATGTAGCCTTTATTATTTAATAAAGAAATAAATCTGTTAAAAAATTAACACAGATGATACTGAGATTTTTAGTAGCATGGTAGAACTAAGTTAAAAACAAGTAGCTAAGTTTTGGGCTTTATTTATGATTTCTAGTTGTGTTTGTCCTCTGTCATAAAGCAAACGGAAAAACCTATCCAGCAAATAAATGAAAGGTACAGTTCAAAAAAACCTAAAAACCTTTGTCTTTTAAGAGGAAAAGTCCTGAGGTCAGTTTGTGTGTGCCAGCGTGTGCCTGCCTGTGTGCTGGGGCTGTGCATGAGCTGCAGTACATGTGTGTGTGTGTGTGCAGTTCTTTGGGAACATGAGTGCACACGCATACATATGCACATGCATGGCTGCCTGTGCATGTTCCTAGGGGTGCACATATGTGCAGGTGTCTGCCTGTGTTTGTACATATTGTACATATCCATGTGTGTGCTCAAGTACTTTCCTTTCCTGAAAGCTTCCAAATGTTTTCCCTGAAACCCTTTTAATAATTTTCCAATATTGTCTTTTTTTTTTTTTTTCCTGTAAAATAATACTATTGAGCTGCAATAGTTATAAACTGATTATAGTGGCTCGCTCTTCCTTGGTGCACACAGTGTGTTTGCTCGTGTTGCCTGAATCTTTGTGTCACTTCTCTTGCTCCCTTCTCTTTGCATAGCACAAGCTGCAGTGGGAAGTACGTCAGCGAGAAGAAGAGATAGTGGAGTTGCAAAAGGCATTGAGCGACATGCAAGTCTACCTCTTCCAGGAGAGGGAGCAAGTCCTCCGCCTTTACTCAGAGAACGACCGCCTGAAAATCAGGTGTGCTGTCTAGGTGGGAGCTGTGGACCTGGCTCTAGCAGAGCTGCATGTGCTCTTTCCAGATCCCTGGAAAACTTGGAGTCTCCAGAAAAGCAATTATGCTGCACTTCACACAGTTGGCTCCTATAAAATCATATCTGTCTTTGAACTGAAATACAATCTGTTGGCCTGCCAGATACGTTTCTGGTTATTATTCCTCCTATTCCAGTAGCAGAAAAGAGCAGAAGCTGATCATAGATCCAGACTTCAATTCCAAGTTGCTGGCTTTGATGTGGAGGTTTTGACTTAATCAGAGCTTCCACCTGCATTGTGAAATTCCCTCCTTTGGCTATAGAACCCCTAAAATAGGAAACACATCAAAGCAAATGATCCCCCTGACCCCCGAGTGTCATGTTGGCAGCCACTCCTTTTTTTCATGCCTTTTTGCTACTGGAGTGTGTCTTGCTGTGACAACTGCCCCTGGACAGGGGCTTCCCAACTTGCTTTGGAGCACTGGTAGGTGCTAATCCCAGGTCCTGTGCTAGGGTTTAAAAAGCTTGTTTCGGTATTTGTTGGTGTCCTTTGATGTTTCTCAAGAGGGTGACTAAAATTAGATACAGTCCTCATCTCACCTTCTTTGAAAACAATGGACGCTTGGCTTTGAAGCAATTCTGTATCAACTGAAATGTCATCCTTGAAAAGACAGAAACGCCAGCATAATGGCTATTGGTCTCGTTGTATAGGCCATGTTAATAGTGTGTCTTAGGGATTGCTTTTTTTAAAGCAGTGTATTCACAAACTAACTGTAGGGAAAATTTCAGAGATTTTAATGAGTCAACAAGTACGACAGTAGTGTTCTGATGCCTTTCTCTGAATTCCAGGGAATTAGAAGATAGAAAAAAAATTCAACATCTTTTGGCTCTAGTGGGTTCAGACAGGGGAGAAGTTACATACTTTCACAAAGAACCTCCACATAAGGTAAGATCACAGGGAAGGTTTTTAGAGCTGTTCTTGATGTTTTGTCCTAGAAATATCCATAATCTCGAGACTGACCACAGGCTATAATAGGCCCACAATTTAAACAACAAAAAAAAAAAACCCAAAACCTCCTGTTTTGCACACAGGGTTATCTGTAACTATTTATAGTTACTATCTGTCAGTAACTATTAGTATAGTTACTGACAAAAGCAGCAACAACTGGAGATCAGTGCTGTTAGCATCCAGCCTCTCATGCCTCCAGAGCAGACAGAACAGACTAACAAATTGCACCTTTAAATGTAAGGCAGGAGTTTAAGGCCATGTGGCAAGTAGCTGTTGAAAAGCTGAAGAAGAAAGAAAGGGGAGCTGGAGGAAATTAGGAAAGACTGTCTGAAGATCAGCCAGGTACCACTGGAAACCTATAGCTAGACCCACCGTAAAGAGTAAAGCAATGCTGAGGTCGGTACTGAGATTTCCTGAGAAGGAGACTACAGAAGAGTCACTCCCTCTAGGCAGTTGTGTGTTGTCTCAGCAATGGTGTCAAACTGTTGAAGTGGTAGTATATGAAGAGCACTGTAATTGGACCTGTATGTTGGACCTGTATGTGAACAGAAGCAATGACTTGATTTGAGCGTATTGGAGTATAGTGAAATGTGAGTTTTTCCGTGGAATAAAGTGTAGAACAAAAATGTCAAGATCCAGCTGTTGCAAAGGAAAAGGTCTTTTTTTTTTTTTTCCCCTCCCCTCCTCTTTCTCAATACTATTACTTTTGTAAATATATTCCTTGTGTTGTTTTTCTGCAGTTTCCACTTTAAGTTCTCTTAAATTTTGAACTATTGCAGCTTAGGAGAAATATTCAGCTGAGTTCTAATCTGTTTCTATAGGTCACTGTCCTGCAAAGACCAGCTAAATCCAGGGATCCTCATGAACGAAATGGTATTTCTAGAACAGGTACCAAACCAAACTGATTTAACAGCAGCACAGCTATTAATATTTTCTTTTGGAGTATTTGTGTCCTGTATCCCAAACATTTTTTTTCTGTGAAAGCCTCCAGTTTCTTTATTAGGCTGCTTAAATACAGCCAGGTAGGCATCCATATGTGTACGGTGCACCTCGCTTCCTTCAAAGCCTCTGGCAATAATGTGAGCTGTTTTTTTATCTGCTCGGCTAATGAGCAGGGGACCTTGGTGTACAGGTACCGAACTGCACGGTCATACTAACCTGAATCCTTTCAAGAGGGTTCAATCCTTTCTACTTACTTGGAGTGTAGATAGTTAAGAGTCTCTGTGTTTGCTTACTGGTTTTGTTGTGACAGCTATAATACCTTTAACTGTTTAAAGTTTATTTTCCGCATATGCCAAGAAAAATAGGAAAATGTCTGGGTATTGCAGCATGGTGACATGAGGTCATCATGGTCACATGGTAATCATCACCATAACTTTCTTCGTCTGGTTTCAAAACTTATCCCTCAGGTCCTAGTGACTGTAGCAGTTGCAAGACTTTTCATTTGCTTATATGCCAGCAGTGCAGTATTTTCTACTGAGAAAAGTACTCAGCAGATTAGAGAACACTCATCCATTTCTAATAGAGTTTTTTTTTTACAGTAGGCACCAAGAGGAGCACTTCAAAATCAGCAGCAAGTGTGGAGAAACTAGAAAGCCCTGAGAGATATAAGACAGATAATCAAACACTCTTACTCCAGGTAAAAACATTTGCTAATTAAATGGCATAATTTCTGGCTGTCCAGCAGTTATGATAAACAAATATGCCCTCTGTTTAAAATCAATATGTCTGCATTTTGCTTATCAACCCCCATGTCCTGCTGTGGATTTCCACTTTTTCTGTTTATTTAGTTGTTTCTTTGCAGTGAGCTTAGATTAAAGAACCTAAGCCTGATTCTGGAAGCTTTCTGTAAGCAGATGTACCCGTAAAATCAACTAGAATGTGGTGTCTTTAAATGTAAGCTTTGAAAACTGTCATTGATGTGTGTCTCACCTTGCATGAGACTCACAGAAAAGCTGATGGATTAGATATTTTGTGGAAGTCTCAGAAGCAAAGTAGCTGAGATGGAATTGTGCTGCCCCTGCTATGATATGATATGCTATGATAGTACAGTGAACTGTTCTTTGCTAGGTCTCGGTAAAAGTCTGTTCTGCAGAATTCAGCACATCTTATATATGATTTAAATCTTTCAAATCTTGCATCTCTTGATCTTATTTATAGATAACCTTGTCTATAGCTTGGTTTTTTTTTCTGAAAAAGTTATTCAAAGTATTTAACAGTAAAATTGGAAATTAAAACTCTCCTAAAGCTTTATAGGGCAAAGAGTCTAACTTGAATTCTGGATTTTAAGAGTCTTAAAATGAATTATGTAGGAGCTTATTCAGCATCTTATTGCACACCTATCCAGGTGGAGGCTCTGCAGGCTCAAATGGAAGAACAGACACGATTATCCAAGGAACAACTTGAGGCGCTCCTAGAGGACAGGCGGATTCATATGGAAGAAACCAAGGTCCAGCATCAGAGGGACCAGGATAAGATCAAAAATATAGCAGATAAGTGAGTACAAGAGAATGACTTTGATTTAATCATGGGATGGAGGAAAGGGGGAAACAATCTAAACATCAGTCTTCTGGTTTTCATTATGCTGTTTGCTGCAGTAGGCAGAAAAGCAAATTATGCAGCCAGCTGCTTGGTATATGGCGGGAGATGGATGGAGTCATCTTCATATTAATCCTGTTGCACCTTGGAAGAATAGCAGTCCTGATATCAGATGAGGAAAATCTAAATATAGTAGGAAGCACCTATCATTGTCTACTTCTTCCAACTTTCAATGCAAACAGAGCAAAATAAAGTATCAGCTAGGAAAAGTAAATTGACTTAACGGGGATCTCTTTACAGGCTTCATAAGACACAGAATCTCTTGTATGAGAGTACTCGAGACTTCCTCCAGCTGAAGTTTGATACCCGAGCTAATGAGAAAGCATGGATGGCAGAGAAGGACATTCTGCTGAGGAAACTTGACAAAGGTCTGGATCGGCCTGCCAGCAAAAAGGCTGAGAGAGAGAAGAAGCAAAGAGATGTCAAGAAGATTCTTCAGGAAGATTATGAAGACTGGAAACTCCATAGTGGGGAAATCAAGGTAGATCTTTCCTAGGGAGAGGCTCTCTGAACAGTCCTTAAATAGAAAGTTCCAAGTACAGAAAATGGTAATTGTTTCAAAGCTGGACTAGCTTGCTGCAAGTTACACTGTTGATGGCACTAAGGATAAAGACAACAATCCTTATTGCTTGCGAACCTCAGATAATGTTGGGCATTTAGTCAGTGCCTAGAGCAAACCAACCCCTGAGTTTTGTGAGGCAGATGATGGTTGTTAACCTGCTTGTTGTGTGTGCCATCTTTTTATGAAAGCTGTTGAACCTAAAAACATTATCCATCTCTGCTGTTTAAAGGAGAATAAATTCCATTTGATTGCTGTATCCCTATAACTCTTCTGTGTTGGCTGGGATTTTCTTATCCTTTAGTAATACCCTTTCAGGGACAAGTTTGGAGACCTCAAGCGGGTAAAAGGCAATATGAAATCACTCTCATCAACTATTGAAACACGTTTGCCTCTGAAAGTATTGCACAAGCAGCTGTGAAAAGCACAATTACAGTGTTGGCCTTGGAATGGGAAAAGATTTCTGTAACTGTTGATAAACCTTCACACAGAGATGATCTAACTAGATGGTTTTAGTTATTGAAATCTTTTTAGATGTAGTAGAAGGGCTCCCTTCCTAGTTATCTCATGAGCTCTGATGCCAATTATTTTTCAGTATTTATGTATTTTTATTCATCTATTTTGATTTTTCTATTCAGTATTCTATTTATCACGCTGTAATTGTTCTGCTCCATATTTCTTGTTTAAAGCAAGAGAAATTCTCAAGTTACTGGTTGTTGAATTAATTCTTGATCTTCTTCCTGTGTCCTAGTCGCTGCAGGAGAAACTAAGGCAGGAGCAGCGGCTATCGAACATGTACCGGGAACAGTGTGTCACCCTGGAAGGTGAGCTGGCGAGGATTCGTGAGGAGGGAGATGTTGGCAGAGAGCTCTTTAAGGTAATTATCCTGTAATCCTCTACTGTTAGCTATTTTTGCATCCCTGGATTGATCGTTCAAACCCCTTCTCCATGCTTTGTGTTGTAAGTGTGCATCTTCCTCTTTTTCTGTAAACTACACTGCGTTTTCTATCCGTAGGAGCGCTCGGAAAAGATGGGAAAGCGCCTGCAGCTGATGACTCAGCGATATGAAGCCTTGGAAAAACGCCGAAATATGGAAGTGGAAGGCTTCAAGAATGACATCAAGCAGCTTCGGCAGAAGCTGAAAGATGTGGAGAAGCAGCTTTTCAAGGTAATGGCTTATTGCTAAGACACACTGATGTGGACTTGCTGTATAGAAGTGTATTCTCAGTATTTAAATTGAATATTTCCCTAAAGTCTGATTTGTTAGAGGATTAGCTTTTCTTTTGTATGTATTCCTTTAGATACTTGATAAAACTTGACTCTTTTATGTATATTTATGAAGTACAAAAGACTTGCTATTATTAATCATGGACCAAATTGGTCCAGGAATAGTTCTCATCATATAGTAGCTGTTTTCTCTTGGCAATGACGCTGAAACTTCTGTTTCTGACACAGTTATTACCTTAGAATAAAGCATTTTTCTCACTAAAGGTTTGAAGTTTAGGGGCTAAACATGGTGTAATGGGGGCAAGGAGAACTGCCTACAATACTTCTACCATAGACCTGTATGATATGAAGGAACTTCAAGCTTTAAAGCGAGTTGTGGCTGCAAACGATTTTTTTCTATTCCTGTTGAATTAGAGCTCTGTGCAAAAATAAATGTGTGTGGGTGAACTGAGAACCACTGTGTCTGGATGATCAAGTTACTCAGATTAGAGATGGGGAAAATTGCAGTAATCTAGTGTGCATAAGTGCTATTTAATACGGCAAAAGTTTGTTATTTTTTCTTTCCACATTTAACCACAAGAGGGCAGAGGAATAATGTAATTGTTCGGAATCTCCGTCATGATCTTTTAAATCTATCTCATTTAAGGTCAGAATGACTATACATGACTAAGTTCCCTGATGTGCTTATTAAAATCTGACAGCTACGTAACAGTGAGGTAGTCAAGTTTGAGGGGGGAAAATAAACGGCTTTAGGAGCAGCGTCTAAGGCTCTTCCCTATCGCATATGGGGCAATCCTGTTCCTCAGTGACATGAAGTACTACCCTGCCCTGCTAGCTCAGCATCAGGAATGCTGTTTATCTGGTAGTCTCCTCCCCAACATAGCATTACTGCTGACTCTGTGGTGTGGCCTGAAACAAGGAGTTGTGGTTGAAGAGCTTTTGGATTGCATGCAGTTCAAGAGGCAACAAGTTGGCCATAGCAGTTAAACGGGACATGCTCTTGATGGTCAAAAAAAAAAAAAACCTGTTACTTCTAATAATATAAAATGTCAAAATATCATGCCAAGATCAATTTAATATATAAATTGTTAAATATTGTAACTTCCCTCAAGAGACTCTGAGACAATTCAGGAAGTGAAAATGAGCCAATAGTTTATAGGTGAGCCTGGACTCATTCCTACAAAAGCTTCTTCTCCAGTGCTATAATACCATGATGTATCAAAGCTTTTTGGTGCTTTATGTTCTGGTTCTGGAAAATTTTTCTGTTAGTGATATGCCTAGTGACATTAGTTTAAGCATCTTCTCAGCTAGTTACCAAGTAATTTCTTTGGAGTTCTCTTGTATCCCTATTGTAATACTCTCCAGATTACTCTGTTCTTAAATCTGTTCTTATCCTCTGCAGGTGACTCTGAATATTGGACCAGATCAAGATCTTGCAATTCTGCATGAGGTCCGCCAAGGCAACAGACGAACTCATAAAATCCAAACAGAACTGAAAATGTTAAAAGCCAAAATTTATGGTTTGGAGAATGAACTACGGGTGTGCTGATTCTGAGATACGACCAAGCCTTTTGTTGACCAAAAAAAGGACTACTGCTAGGCTGGAATAGTCATCCTTAAGGGCAGCTCTTGCCTGTCTGCTTCCTGTAATCTAGTGACAAAAGGCTTGAGGAAATCTGCAGTGAGTGTCATGATATCCTATACCAGCCATTCCTAACATGTCCGGCCTATGGTGCTGTTTCAGCTGGGAGATGATAGTGATAATTGGCCATGTACTTTTGATGGGACTTTTTATTGGGACTTTGATTAGAACTTCTACTCTTCTTTCTGTTTGTGTTAGAGGGCTTATCATGCTGGTCTTCAGCTTTATTTGGAGCATAGTACAAACTACATATGGAATTAACAATCATGGAAAGATCTCTTTTTTCTTTTTTTTTTTTTTTTAATTTTATATTGTGGAAATTTGACACTCAGCCCCTCCTTATCCCCTCTT
>JAVCKT010096806.1:0-12519 GCA_032273925.1 Rhynchotus rufescens | reverse complement strand
AGGTCACTTGGGGTATCCAGTGATGAGAGCAGTCAAACAAAAATAAAAATGCTAATAAATCCCTAGGAACATGAGTATTGTCAAACAGAGTCCTGTAGATCAAACTGCATTTTAAGAACCTTTATAATCTCTTGAAATACCAGTCTAACATATGTCAGAAATGTTATTTAAAAAGGACCGTCTGCCTTTGATGTGTTAACAAAGGGAGAAATGATAGTAGTTAAGAAAAAAAGGGTCGGCCAATCAGCAATTCCACAGCAGTGCTATGAAAGTGATATAAAAGAATGGCTGAAAAATTTCACTGGGAGACTACAGATAATATTTAGATGATATAATAATGTAAAGGACAACAATGAAAACAGGAGAACTCAGAAAAATATACATCAGATAAATCTTCATGAAAACAATCAATTACTTGTACAATGTAGGAAAGGGAATCACAGTCCAGAAGTCTTCTGCAGCAACTGAGATGAACAAATGCAGAAAAATGCTGAAAGAAAAGGTTATGAAAAAAATCAGGAAGTTAGAAAAGTATATACTGGAGAATTGACCACTGCTATAAGGGTCTTCTTGTTAGGAGAGGATAAGAGATTTTAGAAAGGACCATATTCAAATTCAATCTTACGCCAGAATGACAACTCTAGATAGAGAACTGGAGCTCAATAACAGAAAGTTTTTCAAGGAGATAAAAGGTATTCCTCCTGTCACAACGAAATATTTAGCCTGGGTAAAGCTAGCTGCAGGAGGCTTTCCATCTGCTCTACCTACAAAGGATGAGCTACATGAGTTGGAGGAAAGAATGATCATCCCAAACCTGAATTGCCTGAGGAGTCCCTCGGGGTGGAAATGCACCACAGAACAGCTTGAAGCCTCCTTCACCTCTTCAGAGTGCCAAGGAATCAGCCCTTAGGACTAAAAATGTATTCTCTGAACAATGCCCCACAGACAAAATCAACAAACAAACCAACAAAAACACTACAAAGGCAATTGCACTAAGCACCTATATGATCAGATAGATATAATCAGTAATAAAAAATAAAATGAACTGCAAACCTATTCTTTTACCTGTAAAAACTTATGGGGCCAAGATTCCAGTATGAGAAAAGGTTAATTGTCATCTTGTAAACCTTGGAAAATAGGACTGTGCTATCAAAAAACAATAAAAGATCTTTAACTATGGAAAAATAAACACTTCTCCTATAATTACAAATATCAAGGTCTGTAAGAGATTGCATCAAGTGAATAACTTGGAAAACAAATATTACAACCCTTACTGTTTCTGCAAACATTTTTATTACATAGAGAAGCAGTGGAATTAGACCGAAGGGAATGAGTTTCTGGAAGCTATTTACCAACTGTAAAGTAGCAAAGGAACAGGGAATTCTAGTTACATTGCAAGCCATTAAACTTGTGGGTTTTTTTTTCTCCTCCTTTCTACTGTAAAATGCTGTTCAATATGAAAAATGACTCTCTGTCAGCAGAGACTCTACCTAAACCTCCCTGATCAACAACCTTCATTGCTTTATCTTTATTGAGATAAACTGACAATGTGTAACCGAATGATTTTATGTAAGGGGAATTGAAAACTCAGAATCAAGGTTCTGCCATGTGAGAATAGAAAATAAAGAGCAAATCCAGATCCATTCTGTCAAACAAATTAGCAATGAGCATCCAGTTCAGAACAACTGCTTGATTCAATTCTTGTCAGATGAAGTTGTGCAAATGAGTTTACTGATGGTAAAACTTTCCAATTGCTTTGGCCAATGTTTGTTGATATTAGGAATAGTAATTATTTTTACAGTACTCCAGGGTAAACATTATCTCTTGCTTATATACAATAAGCAGAAAATGATGGCCACCTTATTTTATGTTTTAGTTACATCCCATAAAGGAAGAGTCATGAAAGCTTATGCTCTTTATTTATGTTTTATAATATTTTTGGTGGATTTTTCATCAAAACTAAAACATTTTGCAAGATAGAATCAAATATTACAAAACATGCAAATCAAAAGATATGCAGAGTGTTTTATTCCAATTTTCTTTTTTTTTTTTTTTGAATTTACATGATTTAAATTTGTCAGAATGTCTTTCTTTGACAACAACAATTTTTTTCTGAGTGGAAAAAAAATTCAGCACAGTGCTACAACCTGTTCAAAACACTCTGAGCAAAGTTCTTCTTGCTGCCATTACCAGGCGGATGATGGAAATTCAGCTCTTTCCAGAGAGCAGTGAAGCAAGGTCTCCTACTTCTGCACTTTGTAGCTTCATTGCTGAGTCATTGACACAATTAAATAGGTGTCCTCCTGTCTTTGCTACTGTTTTTTGGCTTGTAGAATTCTTGACCACAATTAGTGGGCACTTGTCAGTCCAGCTGTCCTTTTAATTCTCTACCAGCAATTCTTCCTCTTGAACCTTGTTGCTATGTCTTGGCTATTTGTCAATGCTGATGTTCTTTGTATCCATAATCAATTAAAAACTGTCATGTCAGACCAAATAGTTGGTGGGAGTGGTTGTTTCAGAAAAAAAAGGAAAATTGGAAAGTTTTATAGTCTCTTTGAGTCTATTTTTTTCCCTTCAAATGAATGGAAAAATCAATTATTAGCTATCATTGTACAAGATTTATGCTTCTGTAATGGCATAGACAAGCTCAACATAGACGAAGAGAAAAAAACAACCACTTTTTCTTGAAAACAGCAGCTATACATGACAGAGCTAATGCATAATCATTAGCTCAAGAAACACTTCATCATCCCAACTGGGCTCAGTGGAGACTCTCCATTAGTTGTCACCAGGAAGGTATATATTCTTTTTGCAGGACAGCAAACATAAATGGAATAATCACAAAAACATGAGCAAGATTGAAATTACATGCCGAGAAAGAGGACTGAGTCTGATTTCCAGCCTCCTTGTTTCCAAACCTTCCATTAGAGACTTCTGTTAAAGAATATAGGTTCTACATGGATAAAAATCCTTTTCACCCTGTGGGAAGATCGTTATTAAGAGACAGGCTGCAGAAATAATTCATGTCAGCTTGCTATCAAAGTCTTCTTGCTACAGTCTTTCTCCCACTAACCAGTCTCCCCACAGACCAAAGATTTCTAGTATCCCATTAACGGCAGGAGACATGGCCATGAATGTTTGTGCCTTCATGTAAATTCAATTTCTAACAGCAGACAGACAGAAACATGTAAAAAATACCTATCTCACATAGGAAAAGCTTGTCAAATTTTTAGCATTTCATGAAGTCCTGTCTCGGATCAAAGGTTTTCCCTTATTAAGATCTTTTGCATGTAGAGAAGATTTGCAGGGTTTTTTCTATAATAGAGATATTGAAATCAATTATTGCCTGACATAGGCAAGCAAACATTGTCCCTGCCCAACAAAACTGGCAAGAAGGTGAGAACAGCCAGCCTTCACAAAGAAATAAATGCTGGCCACTAAATACCTCATGTCAAACTCTAATAGCACATTCACTCTCCACATAGGTGGGCACAGTCCCCTGAAGCACCAGGTATGGGTTCAGTGCTGCCCCCGCGTAAGCTGTGATCCCCGAGCGCTGGGGGACTTCCCTCTCCATTCCCTTCCCCAGAAATGAACCTAGGCTTCATGTTTTAGGCATGCCAATGGCAAATTTCTGTATCTTTCACCAGGCATCTGTTCATCACAGATTTTAAATGTAAAAAACACAGCACATTATTCAACCAAGTATGCATGTGTGGCTGCTTTCCAGTACAGAAAAATAGAAATTTGCAAGGAATATATACACTTATAGTAAAGTTATAACACCCTGTTGGGAATCTAACATGAATCCTCCTGATATCAATAGATTTTTTTTTTTCTGGCCCACCATATATTCCATTATATAAAAAGAGATAGAGCTCTCAAGTATTTTGATATATATCTATTGGAAGCAAGTTGATACACATCTGACAACATGCATTACCAGCTGCATACAGCTACAAAATGATTTCCATTTTGGAATGAAAAGAACAAAGAAGAAAAGATTAAATCTGAGTGGTTACTTTCTAGTTAGGAATAAGAATGAGTTATAAAAATTACATGGGAAAGGAAACAGGCCCTAGCTTTAATTATATACTTCCAGGCTTATTAGTGCTTGCTTATTTTGTAGGTAACATTTTGTGCAAGAAATGTAGCATTTTGACAGATGTAAATGTTTGTGGGAGTGCCTGCAGAGGTGAGATTGGTGAAGGTTTTTTGCTAATTTTAGAATACAGAGTTTCAGCCTTCATGTTTTGCTGACCTTAATTTTATCATCTACTGCTGCTTATCATAAGCAAACATGCATTATCTTTTCTTTAATTCTGGCAACCAAATCCATTAGGAGTCACAAATATTTTTGAAATTTAAGCCTTCTAAAACATTTTTAGCAATGGGAATTAACTATGCGAGTACACTGCTAATGGAAGTCACTGCTTCTGTCTAGCTGTGTTTTACATTTTCTTCTTTTGTGCTCGATGGGAAAATAAATAAATAAATAAAGAGGCAGGAAATTTACTAGCAAGCACCTCTGTTTTTAACAAGAAACTCTCCCTGGAAGATGTTGTCATGTTTAATGCCAGCATTCCTCTTCAAAGCCTATTCCTGTGAAGGACCCTATACTGCAATCTGCTATTATGCACATTATAAAGTGGTACAGTTTTATTCTTGGAACCACTGTAAAATGTCAAGATTTTCTATAGCTTTATGGCAAACATTACAGTGATAATTTAGTCTAATCCCCTGAATCTCATTGATTTTAAAATCCTCTGGAATAAGGAACTAGACACAGTAGTCCGTTGCATTTTCCAAGTCTCTCCTCCCCTCTATGCCAATAGAAACCAACTCTGCATTACAAATGGCACAGTCAGACCGAGTTAACCAGCATCAACTTGCTCCTTATTTCAGCTGTTTAAAAGACCTGGTGAAGAAAGGTCAGAGGAATGAGATACCTTCAAATAACAAGCTGAAGGTAATGAAAGAGAAGACAAAACTAACATTTTTGCCTGATTCCTGCTTCCTCCAACCAGACAGGATACTTAGCCAGGTGAACTGGCCCACCAAAGGGACATTGGTTTCAATAACTGGACTGGTTTTATAAGAACTTGCTGTGTAGATATACTGCTGGAGCTGATGAATAATCCCACTGAGATCACCCCCATGGAGCCAGAGCCAGACTGTGCTTACTGGATTGGGTCTCACCCAATTAGGAGAAAAGGGCAGGACCTGAGATGAAGTATCAGTCTCCACCTGGGGTTCTCAGTGTAGCCAGGTTTGTAAAAACTATACAAAATTTTTCTGCATGTTTACCAGAAATTCTCCCTACAGGGGGAATTTAGCCCGAATTACCTAAAGGACATCAGAGGAGCCATACGACCTGTAGGAAGCATAATATTAACATTAACAATAAACATTGTGAGGTTCTCTGGGATGGTTCTGCAGAGATTCGTGATTTACACATTCATATTTGCTGGGCAAACATGGTTTGCTCGCAGGGAACAAATTTTCCAGGTGCTCATCAAAAGGTGGCTAAGACTTAAGTGTCCCTAAGATGTAGTTTAGAAACTGCCTGAGAGGAAGGAGAATTGAAAAGAAGGGAGAAAGGCAGGAATGCTACCGAGGCAGTGTAGTAGTTTTAGCAAAAAATGAGTCCAAGTTTTTTGTTTTTAGGAAGAGGGAAGCTTTGTTCCAGTCGGTGAAACATTGGCATATCTAGCTCATCAGTCAGTGGTTCCTCTTTTGAAATATATGCCAGTCAGCCTGGCAATATATTGCTTGTAAAAACTCTGCATATAAAGAAACAATAAATGCATAAATAAAGCAGCTCAATTTTCCACTGCAATTAATTCCTTTCACTTATGCTTCACTGATACTTTTTTAATGTTTGTTGTGGAAGCTACTGTGTTATATAACGGTTTCATGGAGACATATATATATATATGTATCTATACACACACCTATTTTTCCAATCTGCTGAGAAAACTACTTCTTGGAAAATTATATCCAAGACTTTTTCATCAGACTGATTTTGGTAGGATTGTATTAGCAAACAGTAAAAGGGCTCTTACTTGGTCAGGCATGTCATAAAGTCATGAATCTGAATGGCTTTGAAATAATTAATAGACTATGTCAAATTAGGCAGTGGTAGGATGATAAAGGGGGGAAAATCAAATGGTAGGCAGCTTTCACAAGAAATTCTGTAAAAATATTATGATTTAAAGTGTACACAGAACAATAAAATCCACTTGAATGCCCAGTGTAAATTCTACTTCTACTTCAAAATGATATAATATTTCCAAATAGGAAAATAGGAAAAGGCAGGTTTCCAAATTACCAGGTAAATGATTCTTGAGGCATGTGTGTAGGTAATACAAGAGGAAAACTAACAGAAAGCTGACTTTCATCCAGCAGATCTTCTGCTTCATTTCTACCGTAAAGTGTTTCCTCTGCTTCTGTAGAAACTCCCTCATTCTACCTTTTCCCCTGGTTTTGTTGTCTGAGAGGGTAAGTTATCTGAGGACTTAGTCTCAAGAAACAATACTTTTAAAGGTTCCAGGCTATCTGAGTTTTGGGTTATATGCACTGGAACACAATCATCAAGAGAAATTAATTCCTCCATGTAATGCTGAGTAGTTACACTACATTGTCAGCTGGAGTGAGATATATATTGACTTATACCTGCTGAGTCCTTCATTTGCCAAAATACTCATCTCATTGTGCCCAGAAATCCTACAGGCTTCTAAAAATTGGATGTGAAACAATCCTCAAACACTTGCTCTTTCTGCCACAGTACTCTCTTTGAGAGTCACTAACATGATATCCTTTACAATAAAAAGAAACCTTTTTCTCTTTTTTTCAGGACCCTGGGCAAGCTTAGCATCATGCATATATTGCAGATGCTTCTTGCTATTTTCTCTTTTCATAAGAGTGTTGTACTTTGGCAAATAAAATCTATTGTAAGGGTAATCAAAGATCATAGAAAAGATGAAATTGGAATTAGACCTAGAATAAAAGCAAAACTTTTGAAATTGCATTAGCAGGCATCAGGACAGAGAATATATTAGTTACTGAATAACCCAGGATAGAAGAATCTTCTAGGCTTCTTTCCTATAATATTAACCATTTTCTTTTTTATTCAAAAGTGCCTTCTGTACATTGTAGAAACAGGCAAACTTGTGTACATAAATCTCCTTGAAGTGTCTTTCAAGCCATTCAGCCAACAGAACATGCAAAGGGACCTGGACAAATTATTTTCTCTACCCTTTCTCAGTGGTGGTTGGCAATACATTGGCCATTTCAAGCCACATGCCTCTGTATAAAAATGCAAGGTAACAATGCCTCTATGTAACAATGCAATGTTGTATAACTGCAACAGAGGCATCTGCTGGACCCTCCTTTTAGTGTTTTGCTGCAGAAGAGATTATCTAAAGTAAAATTTGCACAATCTAAATGACTAGAAGCCTGGGCAATGTTGGTGATCTGCCAAATTCCAGAGTAAAATTGAATTGGGAGATGTCTGTATTTAAGGGTCACAATGATGTAGTTACAAGAAATTTCCAGCATGAAGGTTTCTTCAATTGTGCAAACACCAGCAGAAATTGTTAGGCAACAATTAGTAGATTAGTACCTTAGATTAGTAGGGAAAATGCTTCATTGTATCTTAAACCATTGAAGCAATATACTTGAGCAATAAGGGCCTAGGCCTATGAGGCCTAGGGCCTGATAGAGTAATAAAATACTCAGTTTAGTACAGAATTATCCCCTTTCCCAAATAAAAGAACATATTTGTACCAAAATAGCTATTTCCAAGTTGGTTTTCTCAGGATTCCAACATACATTCTATGCATTCTGAAGGTAACAGAGATGCAGCCAGTGGATTAGAAAATAATGCTAAAGAGAATACTCCTTTTTCTCACAGAACACAAATGACCTATGCACAAAATTGATCTCTTCAACCTCTTGTCATAAATAACAAGAAGACAATGAGGTTACCAAGGTCTCCCAAAGACTGCAAAGTTTTCATAGATGGAAAGAAAATCCAGTTACACCGACCAAAAACAAAATAAAAATCATGAATGGATATATAAATTTCACCCTGAGACAAATCCAATAAAAATTATATGAGTTTAGAGGGAAATCTACTCCGTGCAAATATTTCTTTTCTTTAATTGTCCAATATATCCATTTATCTGCTTCAAATGTGTTTTTGGCCACTATTGGAGATAGAATATCAGTCTATATGTGCTGTGATCTCATCTGTACTTCCTTCTTATGTTTGTTCAAATATTTTTAGGCTTTTTTTCCTATATAGACCTTAAAACTAAACAGCTATTTTAATTAACAAAGCTTTTTGACAGGCTATTTTGTTACGCAGAAGTGAGGAATGTTTCCTGGTAATGTCAGGATAACTTTATGTGATACATCAGATGAATCAACATGCAATATGCAATTTAATCTTATGCTTCAAAAAGCCTATTAATAAAAATTAATTTGTCAGTTCATCACAACAATCTAGGATTGCTCACTTAGCTGGCTACTGCATTCCCCTGAATTATTTCTGCAAATTGAAATGTAGCAAAACGCTTGTAACTGGAAAATCCTTTTGTTACTGCTCACTGGGTGACTGCAGCCACAAAAGACAACACATGTCACTGCATCTCAGACTGAAATCTCAGCAGCCAATCTATTTCCCATACTGCTGGGAATAAAATAGTACAGATATATTAATGTCACCGGGTACTGCACCCGTCTTTAGCAAGTAAAGCCTCCTAAGTGACTGGTGTGCAAATTCTCAAAAGGAAAGAGAAGTGAAGGAAAGATGTCTTTCACAAGAAAAGATAGCATGAGATTTTGACCTCCGTGCTGTCAGCAGGTATGTCGGTGATAAGAGACATGCATTTCTCCATATGCTATAAAGATCCATATGGCCTAACTACTTAGTTCTTTGTTCACAGCTAGGTCCAGTGCAACAGTGCCCTGCCCTGCATCCAAAGTCTGAGGAGTAAATTCTGTCTCCTCCTATCACATTTCTTATTTTCTATCTCAGAAAGACATCAAATTGCTTCTTAAAAAGCAAATATAGCCCCTCTTAATATATGGAAAAAAAATCCATACAGTAGTGGGAGGGGAGATAGTCAATTCAAGAGACCTAGGTAGGAAGTGGGAGAAGAAAGAAGCAAGGGGAAAGAGTAACTTTGTATCCTATCAGATGATAGAATTTTTTACAGTCATTTTGAATTCAGTCATACAGAATTTTTTATTTTTTATCATTGTTGTTTGTTGCTTTTTACAAAGTTTTTAACATAGAAATGAAAAAATAATTTCTATTTATCAGACTTATAAAACCCCAATCTCCTACGTCTGGGTCTTGGATTCATGTTCATTCTAATTCTTGCTTTGACAGTCTTCTGGACCTGAAAAACATTCAGTAATTTCAGGTAAAATGAGACTGATTTAAGAGGATAGATTAGGATGTACATGCCTAATATTTTCATATACTTCTTGGAAATGAGGCATCCAGATCCAGACTTCCTCTACTGAAGAGAAAACAGGTTATTTACTTGTCACGTTCTGAATCTTTCAAGATTTCATAAACCAGGCTACCTTGGGAAAAAACAGAGAAGGTCCTTTCAAAGTTTTTTTAAATAGGGAAAATAATTGTAAATGAAAAGAATAAATGAAAAGAACACAGACCTAGGTTTGAATCCAGGTTGTATAAATTGGTCATCAACCAGAACTGAGAAAAAAACATCCAAGATTGTCATCAGTTTTAGTAACTGATATCATCACTGCTAAATGTCATTGTTTGAAAAAGGCTGGCCTCTGAATCAACAATTACTGTGCAGAAAAGAAATTCCAAAATTATTGTTTTCTGAAAACTACCCCTATTAACTACATGCCCAGTGACAGGCAAATAGAAGATTAGGAATGATTAAGAAAGACATAGAGAATGAAGTAGAAAGCTTTCTTAATTGTGTTACTGCATAAGTTCACAAAGTGCCTACATCTTAAATGTATGCTAGAAGTTCTTGGCCACTCTTCTAAAAATGATATAATGAAGTTAGAAAAGAAGAGAGAAAGGCAACAAATACGGCTGAATGTATGGAATACTTTCCAGGTTAGATAAGGTTGAACAGAAGAGCCCTCTATGACTTAAAAGTGGCATTGGGAGGATATTATATTCTTTAATAAAATTAGGAATTCAGTGAGGAAGGATATTATTTCTTCAAGTATATGGAAGAAGAGAATTTGCTTCCTACAAAATTATCAGGTTGCATATTTAAAACAAGAGCTATTTTTCACATATAAATCCATTTAAATTTGAAATTCATTGCCATGGGATTTCACAGAGACTGCTGGATAAATGGCTTGCAACATGTGTAAAATAAATTCACAGAAGATAAAGTCTTTAGTAGCTTTCAAAAACAGTGTTCTAAATATTGACTTATGCTCAAGAAGGCCTTTAACAGTTGATTGCCATAAGTACATTTTTAAGATATATAAAGGTCATCTCATTATTATTAGAGTAACCTAATCTGTCACATATAGTCCAAAAAAACTTACTTTATTGATCCTAACATTTACAAGATATGCATTAATCAGTGAGTCATGACAAGACTGAGTTACTTCTGAGCATACATAAGTACTTGGAAACTTTATCTGAAAAATAGAAGCTGTTTGTACCTTAAACACTTTTTTTTTATCTTGTAAACCTCTTCATATAGTCATTTTAAGTACCTTCATCATATATTAGTTACCTTGGGTCCTTTTAGAATTAGAGTGGTGAGAACTCTTCTTAGTTTAATAAAAGCTATCCCCAAAAATCAACACACAGAAGATATTTAAATTCTTCACAAGAAAGAAAAGCACAGCTTACTCTGAAGAGCACGAAGAAAAAAGTCATAAACTGAAAAAGTCTATATTTTTCTAACTCCAAATGAAAGGCAAATCATATATGCAGTTTTATAGGTGTTTTTGTGCAGAGGTTTTTGTGCAGAGTTTCTTTACCAGAGCAGGCACAGCCATTAATATCTGCTTTCTGCAGATTCTCCTTGCTATGTTTTTCACTGACCCCTCCGCCCCTCTAATGCATCCCCAGTACTCCTTAGAGTACAAGTGTTCTACATTGTGAAAAAAAAAAAATTAACTTCCTCATGGCTAGATTTTTTTCCTCTTTCATTTAATGAATCGAAATTTTTAAAATTTCCACAGAATGTGGAATATCCTGCTAAAGAAGATTTGTATACCATCTCTGAAAATGGTACTTATTTATACAAAATGGAAGAATATATTCTTCAGACATAAAATACAACATTCTGAAATATAGTTGAAGCAGTTACTCAGCAAGATAAAAAAAATGTTTACTAAGAAAAAAAAATCTGAATATTTTATTAGCAGAAAAGACAACATAGAATCATAGAACCATACAGTTGTGGCCAGGAGGCACCTCCTAACATTGTCTAGTCCCACCTCTCCAAAGGAGAGTCATCCATAGAAGGTTTCTTAGGGCCCTTTCCAGTTGAGTAGAGAATATTGACTCCTAGCCTGTACTGCTGCATGCGTTTATTCCTTTCTTGGTGCAGAACGCTGTACTTTGTTTTCCTGAACTTCAAGAATTTCATTAAAACAGTTAAACAAAATGGTTATTTATTAAGCAGAGAAAATATGACTCTGTCTTCTATGCAGTTTTCAAGATGGTAGCAAACTTAAGAGTACTTTTCTGGAGATTTTAATTTAAGATCATCAAGATATGGGGAGGGGAGAGTGAGGAGACAAAAGAAAAATGTGAAGAATTGTAGATTGAAATAAGTCCCACAGTGGGCCTTGAGTTATCATTGCTTGATTATGACAGTTACGAAGCTTGAAAGATGCCTATGAATATGTAATGATCAAGTACCTTGTCAGTTAAACTTTTCAACTCCCTTGTTTTTTAAAAAGGCAGAGTAGAATACTAATCACTCTCAAAATCTTCTTCATTTTTTTCTTTTTAGCCTAAACAGGTTGTATTCAAAATGCCCAAGGAGACAAATTACCTCCATCAAAAATACCAATATGAAAAGATATATCCCAGTCTTCAGTCTCAAAGGGAGAGAGAAATGCAGGAAAGATTTTCAGTTAAAGTGCCTTGATTAGATGTAATTATGTTCTCTCACCGAGAAATTTTATATTTTAGAATGTTTTCATATTTGTTCCTAATCGGAGAAGGAAGGAATCAAATTACTGTTGACAATTCTCATATTAATACAACTTTTTGCCTTAAATCTATTTGCTTTATAGGATTATGACTTTCAAAAGAAATTTCTTCTGTAGCACTGAGTTATTCAGTGCTCTGAAAGTGCTCTCTCAGTCACTCACCACTATCCCTTGCCTCCTTCAAGCTGTAACATTTTGAGGACCAAAATTTTCACTGAACAGCATGGTAGAGACATTCTTGGTGGGCCAAGAAAGTGACAGGGGAGAGGATAAGAACTGAGGGAAAGGGAAGAAAGAAGGAGGGAAAAAGTCAACAAATTCTTGCTTGAT
>JAVCKT010096805.1:0-12519 GCA_032273925.1 Rhynchotus rufescens | reverse complement strand
CCCAGCGGCACCGAGCGGCGCCCAGCAGGGGAACGGCGCCGGGGCTTGGGGCTCAACTGTGAGGCCGCGAAGGCGAGGGTAGATCCGGAGGCCGAGCCCCCCGGCTGGGCACGGAGCGGCCGTTAGGGCGCAACCGTTGGGGAGGGGGCGACCGTTGGGGGAGGGCGCAACCGTTGGGGAGGGCCCCCCGGCCCTCTCCCCGCCGTACGGGCGGCGCAGGGTCGCACTCCCCCCGCAGTCCCGCCCGCGCCGCGCGGGGAAGCGGCGGCCGCAGCGTCGCCCCTGGGACAGGGGGATCCACAGGGGTACCTGAGCAGCGCCGCCACCACCACCACGCACCCACCTGCCCCACGCGGCCCCGCGGCTTCCGGCGCCGCCGCCAATCGCCCTCGGCGGGCCGGGCCGGGCCGGGCCGGGAGGCGGCGCGAGGGGCGGCGCGAGCCCCGCTCCGCCCCGCGCCGGGGCCATTTTGTCCCGCTTTGGCTCGGCCGGGCTCGGCTCGGCGCGGGGTCGGTTGCTGGCGCAGGCGGTGTCGCTCCGTGCGCAGGCCGAGCGCCCCGCGCTTTCGGCAGTGCTGTTAATAAATGGCTCCCGCCAGGGCCGCCTCGCGCTCGGCGTGCCCGTGAGGAGCCGGGATGGTGCCTGCGGCCCGCCGGGAAAGGGGGAGCTCCGCCTGGGAGAGGGGGCGGCTCCGCGAGTCGCTGCCCTCCTGCCAGACCGCAGGCCGGTCTCCCTGGCCGGGCAGCTCCGGGTGCCCGCAGGTCCCGGCCTGGCCAAGCCCGGGGCCGGGCTCTGGGCCGTGTCCTGGCCAGGGCAGGGGTCTGGGCAGGGGGGTGACGAGAGGTGCCGCTGCCCGTGCGCTCGTTCCATAGGCTGCTCCAAGCGTTTTACGTGCCCCAGTGCTTCCAAGCAGGCAGAGCAGAACCCTAAGATTGGTAGGGTGGATTTAAAAAGCATGGGTGTCATTCAAATATGTTAGTCACTGTTTCTCCTAGAATAATCTCTAGTCAGGAATTTCACCATTTCACTCATCATTTTTATCAGCTTTCACCAGCTCTGTAGTTTGCTTTTTAATAAACATATACAGTGTGTGTGTGTGTCTGGCTTGTTCATGTTTAATGGGGTTGGGAAGGGCCAGGATGAGCTTTGCCCTGTCCCTGAGCCCAGCAGCGCCTGCCCTGGAGCATCTGCAGTTTCTGGGTAGCAGGAGTCGTTTGTGTCTCTCCCTACAGCTGATGCTTCAAGCTTTTGCAAACCCCCACACCCAAACCAGGTGGGTTTACATCACACTTACCTTTAGAAGGTGTTCTTCACAATGGTAACTGCATGAAGCTTAGGTCAAGGTTCTTATCAGGTATAAATTGGCATCACATAGAGCTGGAATAGTTTATTCTAGCTGGAAATCTGAGTGTTAATTACAATAAAATGGGGAAAAAAAAATCCTGTTAGAGCCTTCAGTGGATTTTGCAGCAAACAAAGCAGCATGAGGGACTCTTGAAAACAAGGAGATGTGCTAATGTCTGAAAACGATCTGTGAAAAAGGAGAGGAGATCGTTTGAAGTGTGTTTTAAAAAAAGGAGTCGCAAGGAAAACCAAACATCTCTGTGGCTGACAGTCAAAACTGCACTGTCAGCACGATGGCTTTGATGCAGACACTAAGTATGTCATCCCCTTCACCCCCCAGTAGCGCATACTAGGGCAGTAATGAGTGTTTTAGATAAGGAATCATTAAATGTTGAGCAGTCTTGGTGCAGGAAAGGGAAAAATGAAGTTGCAAGCGTCACGGCTGGGCCTTATTAACAAGACACCTGTCTTGGTCCACCAGTTTCTGATCTCTTCACAATTACTCTTGTGCTGCCAGGATCTGTATGTTTTCTTAATAAACATGGATGGTCTGCATGTGTTTTGCTGTTTGCATTTATTGGGGTGCCGTAGGGAAGGGCCAGGAACAAGTTTTCCCCTGTCATTCAAGCACAGCAGCTCCTGCCTTGGAGTATCCCGTAGTTTCTCGATTCTGAGCTCTCAAATGCAGCAGGCACCTCTCTACCAGGACACCTCAGCCCAAATCCGCAGCATGTCTTGCTCTTCTCGTCCTAGTTCCAGAACACATTTCAAAGGCTCCTGTCTCTTGCTGCGCAGTTGCTGCTGCTCTAGTCTCAGCAGCCCAGCTTTGCTGGCACACGTGCCACGTCCCTTGCTGTTCTGTCCTGAGCCCCGTACAAGTCTGTTAGCCCGAGGTTTGACCTTGCAGCTTGAGGAGAAGGGAGTGCATTTTTGTGCATGGCTATGGATACTTTCTTGGAAGAGAGAAAAGTTTCTGGCCACGTTCCTCTTCTGATAGCAGGGCTATCAGAACTTGGCTTGGTATCACAAAAGGAGGTGGAAGTTGACACCGTGTTGATCTTAGAAAGCTGATTGCTCGGGCTGCATTTGTATACAAGAACTAAAGAGTTAAAACTGGAGCAGACACAGAGGGGAGCAGGACGCTGAATACCCGGGAGAAATTTGGAGGTTGAGAGGAGACAGAAACTTGGAGTTGTATCACATTTCTAGTCCAAATTTGAGCTAGTGCTTTTCACGTGCCAATAAACATGCTTCATCAAGATCTGTAGAGTACCCTCTATAAGACAGACGCATCTCACTTCAGCTCAATCCACACAAAAACCGTTGTGAGACCAGAAGCTCTGCTGGACTTCCTTTCCTTCTGTCTCGTGTTTTATGCTTAGGTTTGTGACGTCTCATAAAGCGTAGACATCAAGCAAACTTTTCTAGGGTTGGGGCATGCAGATCTTTTTGTCTCCATCGCCTTTCTGCTGGCTGGTAAAGGCTGAACTCTGCCAGTGCTTCTTGGACACCAACAGGATCCCTCTTCTCGATGCAGCTGCATGTTTTGGTGGAACTTGTAGGGATTGGTGTCTTTGACAGGACCTCAGGGAAGCTGAGTGGAAGTGTGCGATGAGAAAGCTGGCAGATGGCGTGATCATATGAGCTTCATTGCCTTAAGACAAGCTGCAAACACTGCCAGAGCTTGCCCTAATTGGCAGTTTCTCAGTCTCAGACAGTAATGCCATAGGCTGTAGAGGATGGTTTCCACTCTCACCCTCTGCGGATAACCCCTCTGCTCCAAACAGAGGTCTCCCTGGATCTGAGACAAGTGGTGGATGTTGTGCTGCTGCTACCTAGGTTTTTCTTGCCACAGGAATTCTGTATTTCTGGCAGCCCCAGTCACAGGCACCATCTCTAATGTAAAAACACAAACCAAAGCCAAACTTCATCTTGGAAAACATTGGAAAACTCAGCTATTTATAGAAGCTCAGAAGTACATTGTATTTCATACTGTGGTTAAGGTGTCCTAGTGTTGGAGGACGTGAACTCATCTTGCTAAGCGGTCTGTCTTTGTCCCAATAGTTCTGGTTCAATGAATCCCCACAAATCTGCATAAGGGCCTGTACAGATGTATTTATAACTATATCGAGTCTCTACAGTCTCTCAGTAGCATCATGGCTTTCCAGTGTTTGGGAATGTGGTTCTTGCCTGTTGTTTTTCTGCAGTCTCAGTTGCTGGAAACTAGTGATTGCCCAAGGATGTTTCTGCCACTTAAAGAAAATTCCAGATATTTCTTATTCTTGCAGCTATAGAGGAAAACTTGAAAACAGGAGCTGAAGTTACCCAAAGGCTCAGAAACCATGAGGAAAATGAAAGAAGCCCAAATTTTGCTTTGTTTTGTTTAAAATCTCCTCTGCCTCCACATTCTCATGGTTTGAGGTGGGGGGAAATGACTCAGGAACTTGAAGGAGGTGAGTGGTAATTTGCTTCTACTGCTTTGGCCCCAGTTTGATCGACTCCAATAGAATTATGTATCTCCTCACGCACAGAGTCCTCCGTCATCCTGCTTTTCTTCCGTCTCTGCAGGCATCTCCAGCACCCTCACTCCCACACTCTTTTGATCAAAGCTTCTACTCGTCTCCTTTTATCATTTTTACATGTGTTAGACACTCTGCTTTTTCCACTGCAGTGCATGCCTAAAACGACCTTCTAGTGAAGTGAGCTCCTGGTTCCCCGCGCATTTTCTAAAGCCTTTAGTGACTACTTGGCAGAGTCACATTCCGATATTCATCTCCAGTTCATAGTGCTCCAGTTCATATTCACGCATGCTGCTGGGCTGCAAGCTCTTTACAGTTAACCCTGCAGTACGACACATAAGGTGGGAAATGCAACTATTTTGGATATTCAATCTACAAATATTAAACTTACTATAGAAATTATTCCATTTGCTTACCTTGTGTCCTCTTGCCATATATCAGTGATGTGCCCTAGGCTTCCTTGGCCAACCCAACACAACAGAGCAGCTCGTAGGGACCTGCCATCCAAGTACAAGTCAAAAAAATGAGAGCAAAGAGTTGTTTGAGGCGACATCCAGCTCATAAGCAAGTGCCCAGCGAGGAAGAGGGCATGCGAGTGCCAATCTCCCAGGAGAGGATGGCTCTTGGAAGAGGATTCAGGCTTAGTAGAACAAACCTTGCAAGCCCTTGTGGCAGTGCTGTCTGGATCAGCTCTCCCAGCAGCAGCAGAACCCATGGGATAGACACATCTGCCTTGGCACCCAGGGCCCCTGCCGAAGCGCTCGAGGCGACCGTGGCCTCAGCCCTGCTACCTTGACAGGTAAACCTTGACTTCCCCACACCAGGCAGAACAGCCCCGAGCCTGTCTCCTGGCTCTGCAACATGCCTGTGGCTTTCCATGCAACTCGGATGTCATGTGGCGGCTCTGGGACTTGTCACTGGAACAGGTCCAGTCAATAACCCTCGTATTCAGCTGCACAGAGTAATTAGGCTCAGGGAGACGGACATGCCTGAGAAGCCAAAGCCAAGCCACAAACGTCCTCCGTCAGGAGTCACCCGAGACAGCTCTCCACAACACAGCCCCTGCCCCACAGCTGCTTGGGATTCCTGCAGATTTGACTCCAGGATTAGAGGGACCTGCATGGTGGGCTGCAGCTGAGCTCCACCCTCCTGCTCCGGAGCGAGGCCAACATCACAGATCCTGCCCAGCCTGGTTTTAAAAACCTCTGGTGTTGGAGGCTGTGGTGCTTTCCCAGGCAATCTACTTGAGCAATTAACTGTCTGTTTGGTTCAAAAGTGTTTCCTAATGTGTGGCATCAATCTTGCTGGTGCAATTTAAACCCCATTACTCCTTGCCCTGTCCCTGATGGATGTGCGTGCTATCGGTTCCCGTCCTTGGTGCAGGCAGGGCTTGTGTGGTGCTGTGCCCCGCGGAGGGAAGGGCTACGGCACACGTTTACTGTGCAGCCTCTGCCTGTGGAGGCGACTCTCCCGAGTGTAACCCCACTGGCGAAAGGCAGACCGCAAAGAAAGATGTTCCTGGCATTGGGAGCTTGGTGTATTCCATCCCTTGAAATGGGATCCCCCAAAACACCTGGATAACCCTGATAGCACTGGTAGGGCACAGGTGACCAGGGCATTCCTGGGTGCTGGAGGCTGCCTGGAGTGGGGCCCAGGCGCCAGCTCACACCGCCAGGGAGCGCATCTGTGGGGCGGCAGCAGTGAGGTTTGGGGTCCCAGGAGTAGCGACACGACCCTGACAGCCACCAAGGAGAGTGTCTGTGGGGCAGCAGTGAGGTTTGGGGTCCTGGGGATAGCAACGTGACCCTCACGGCCACCGGCGTGGGTGTCTATGGGCTGTCAGCGGGGTTTGGGCTGCCAGGGGTAGCAACGTGACCCTCGTGGCTGTCGGGGACCCCACGGAGGGGATTCGCAGCAGCAGCAGCAGCAGCAGCATCCCCCTTGGGTACGGGCAGACAAGGCAGCAGGGGCTGCCCCCCATGTGTCCCCACTGTGCCCCCCGGCCCCGCATCATGCCCCACATGCCAGGCAGTGCGAGCAGCGCTCACACATCACCGGAACACCAGACTCCCAGCCCCCTCCATCCCCCCGCACACACTTACTCCTTTAAGCCCGGAGCAGCAAGGACCGGCCTAATCCCTCCCACCTGCGCTCCCCCCGGCCGCTCCCTGACGTCAGGGCAGGCGTGCGGCTCGCTCTGTGTGTGTGTGCGTGTGTGTGCAGGGTGTGCAGCAGCGTACAGCCGGCGTGCAGGGTGTGCAGCAGCGTGCACGCGCACAGCCGGCCGGCGCCGCCGAGCCCCGCGCAGGCAGCCGGGCCGCAGGCCGGGCGGCTGCTCCCGGCCCCGCCGCCGCAGCCCCCCGCACGGATGCTCTGCAGATAAAGCCCAGCGCCCGCCAGGCACGGCTTGCTGAGGAGGTAAGGGCACGCAGCGGGCGCCGGGCTTGCCCGGGGGATTGGGAACCCCGCGCGCTGGGGTTTGTCTCCTCGCCGCTTTCTCTCTTTGGATGCTGGCGAGGCGCATGGATGAAGGGCCACGTCCCTCCGTGTCTCGTTTGGTCCTCGCGCGGCTTTGGAACAATAACTCGGCGGCGGCCGCGCTGCCCGTGCGGCGCGGCTGGCAGCGGGTAGCGGCGGCTTCGCCAGGGCGGGCAGGGGCAGCCGGCACCCGGCTCGGCGCGTGCGGAGACGGGAGGGCGTTATCCGCAAAAATGTGCCCGGCTAAACGGGCTCAGAGCCGGCCTTTCCCCCGGGCTGCCCGCGCTGTTCATTCCCGCAGGCACCAAGGTGCCTTCACAAAGGAGGAAGGATGGGGATGAGGACACTCGCATGGAGTCTTTGAATGGACACCAGTTTAATGAAAAATATCTATCTATGTCCCACCAGCCGGGTGTTTGGGATTGATGCATATGTGCCTGAAAGGTGCCTCGCGCCTCCATGATGGCTTCTCCTTTCGGCTTGTGGCAGCCTGTCCGTCCTCCCCACGGCCCCCGTGAGCATCCAGCACTCGCTGGGGGAGCTTTTTATGCCCAGTCCATAAAGGTGGCATTCGTATTTTAGTGCTAACGAGGCTGCACCGTAGGCGAGACTCTCTCAGCAAAGATCCTTGGAGTTGGCGGCGGGATTGGCTTAGGTGCGGAGGGGAAGCTCGCGCGGCGCATTCCGAGTGAACGGACTGTTTATTCTTCCGATGGCAACCGGCCCTGGCGAAGGGCTTTTTAACATGCAGGGTACATGAAGGAAAGCGTTCGCATTGTGATTTAGCTCTGAAGGGCTGAAAACCCCGGACCCCAGGGAGCGGGGGGAGCGGAGAGGCTTTCATTAGCCTCGGACAGCGACCACATTTATAACAACCTGCCAGGCACCGCCGTCCTGCAAGGAGACACGGAGAAAGGCAGCGGCCGAGGCACCGCGGGGACGACCTCCGTGCTTAAGCAGGCCGCTTCGGGAAGCTCCACGGGGAAAGCTCCGTGGGGGAAGCTCCACGCGGGGGAAGCTCCACGGGGGAAGCTCCACGGGGGAAGCTCCGCGGTGCCGGGGCTGTGGCTGCCCGTGGCGGGGCGGGCACCGCGCTGCGCGTGCACGGAGGGCGCTCGCTCGTTCAGACGCCGTCTAGACGGCGCGGGCTCGCGGCGGGGACCGGCCTCCCCGAGGATGGGGATGGCGGCAGGCGAGGATGAGGATGGCGACGGGCCAGCAAACGGCTGCCGCCGCCGCTCCCGGCCCCTGGAGGGCTCGGGAGGTGGCTGTGGAAAATGCTCCCTTTTATCCCTACCCCTGGGGAAGGGAAACCCGAGCAAGTCCCCTCTTCCTAAACCAGAGGCTCTGGAGCTCACGGCAGCTGGGGAAGAGGCAACAGAGAGGCAGGGAGCGAGACCTCGCTGGGAGAAGCAGCAGTGGGAAAACAAGCCCCGGGCGGTCAACGGCGAGGGAGCGGGAATGGTGGGGAGAGGGGGCCGCGAGGGCGGCTGGCAGCGCACGGCACCTCGTCGGCTTTGCCGTGGATGTGGGGGCCCAGGGCGAGCCGGGAGGGCCCAGAGCGTCACAGCCCCTCGAGCCCCCCCAGCCCCTCGGAGAGAGCACAAAGAGGAGCCGCTGAGGACATCGAGCCCGTTAAATAAGTGCTCCGGAGTGACTGCCGCGAGTGCCCGGGGAGCAGCGGGACCGGGAGGAGCAGCGAGGCCGGTGCCTCTTCCAAGGGCTCCTTCCCCTTCCCGGGGAGCCTGACAGGGTGTTTGGTTAAACGAGGTCACAGCCAGCGCCTGAGTCACGGCGTTTTGAGTGGAAATGGGGGCGAGAGCGAGCGAGGGAGACAGTGATTTCAGGTTGACACCCGGCAGCCCTTTGAGGGCAGCGTGATGAATGGGGCGCTTGGATCTCCAGATGAAAGGCGACGTGTCTAGTGCCTGTCGGCGTTAATTGGCCTGGGTTTTGCGTAGTCTCTGACGGAGCGCGGCTGCCTGTCAGCCCCGCTCCCAAACGCTCCCTTGGAAAAACACAAAAGCCGCTCTCGCTGCCACCGGGGCGCCTGAGAAAGGAAACAAAAATAGCGGTTTTGCCCCGGGGGCTGGGGGCTTCATTTGTGGATCAGGTCTCTGGGGAGGATGGTGGGTGCATGAGCATCCTCCTCGGCGCCCAAGGGTGGTCTTGGCATGGGGCTTACGCAGCGTCCTGGGCTCCGAGGGCTGTTGCCTCCGGTGCTGGAGCGAAGTCGCGAGCTGCAGCGGGAGGAGCAAGGGATGGGGTGGAATGGGATGGGATGGGATGGGATGGGATGGAGGTGCACAGTGGCCGGTTGCTGTGCAGGGAAGCCCTCTGGCGCCCCGCGGCCCAGCCAGCTGCATCCCGCTGTCCTCGGCCGCTCGGGTGACCTGGATTTCATCCGCATGCACATGGGATGGACCCAGTGCGTGCCGGAGCGCTGGATGTCCGTGGTGCCTGTTCTTCAGGCACCTGTTTGTGCAGGAGGCTCTCAGCCCCGGTCAGAGCTTGGAGCAAATGCCAGCAATGGGAGAGACGGGGAAAGAGCCTCTGCTGCCCCAGCGCCTGCTGCTTGGCGCCCGCTTGGGCTGCGCGGAGGGCGATGCAGCCGCTGGGCTGTGGGGCGCACGGCAGGGAGGGCTGGGAGCCGCTCCGGCTCCCCTGGAAGGGGAGGAGACTCCAGAGATGACATGCTCACAGCTCCCCGCTTCCCCCAGCCCTTCCTTGCCATGAGTTTAATTTCCTCGGTTCCTTTGTTTGCTGCGGGGATTTAAATGAGGCTGGAGCTTGGCTATGGCGCCGGAGCACCCCTCGTGCCAACGCTCCCGCTCCGTCTTGCTGCCGGAGAGGCACCAGCCTGGCCGTAGCCTTGGGCACAAAGGTTGGCTCCAAACCAGGGCGCTTTGTGTGTGCACCCCAGTGCACCCCAGACAAGACCTCGGATAACGTGATGTGGCCTGGGGTGCAAACACCGTGCAAGAGGAATCCCCTGTCACTTCCTCCCTTTTTGCCACCTAGAAATGCACAATAATGCAGGTTGAAGGGTGTCCTGGGGGGTCTCTGCTCCAACCCTTCCCTCTCCCCATTTCAAATCTAAATGTAATTTCCAAGTAGGAGCAGGTTGCTCAGGACCGTACCCAGGCAGATGCTGCGTATCTCCAGGGATGGAGATCCCACTGCCTCCATGCGCCTGTGTCCCCACTATCATCCCTATCCGTGATGAGCCACTGTCAGGCTTAAGGGTCTTCCTTTTGCTATACAGGGTTTCTCTCTCTGTCTTCTAACAGAATGTCCCCGCACTGGGGCAAGATACCTATGCAGTAGGGATGCATTTCCATGGCTGCCCCTCTTTGGCACAGCTGGAGCCCCCAGGGTGCCTCTTGTGTCCTCGGCAGAAGTGCGGAGCTTGTGGGGCAAGTGCAGGTCACTCAGCGGAGAAGGGCAGCTTGCCCTGCCAGGAGCACCCCATGGGCCCCCCTGCGCCATCGCCCATCTCAGAGCAAGCTTGGTGGCAGAGGGTGAGAGGAGCTCTCTGCTGATCCGGGAGACCCGCCCGCCTGGATGTCTCCCCGAGCCACGGCGTCCCGCTGCGTGGCAGCGAGCGGAGCTCCCTGGTCCCGGGACAAGGCGTCCCTCGCCGGGTGCCCAGGGTGGTCACAGCAGCCCTGTGCAAGGCTCAGTGGCCCCAAGCAGGGCTGATTTCTTCTTCCATGAGGGGCCGAGACAGTTCCCACCAGGTCACGTTGAAGCAGACTTGAGCAGCCGCCAGTGCTCGTGCCACTTGGTGGGAATAAATGGGAAGCAGGAGTCTTGGAGCCTCAGGTCTTGTCTTGGCAGCAGCTACAGCTCGAGGCCTCCTGTGCGAGCAGCTCCTCTCTTGCCTGCCTCGGTGGCGGCAGCGGCAGGGGATTTGCCGCGTGGCTGGGGAACCGCAGCCGCCGCGTGGCGTTGGGCTGGATCTGGGAGCGCCCTGGCTCTCCATGCGCCAGCCCCCATCCGGCTGCGGTGCCAGGGGCTCCCCTGAGCTTCAGAGCTTCTCGGGGCACCTCTGGGCCTCCGGTCGAGGCTGGCCCCACGGGTAAACCAGGCCCTCCTGGCACAAGCCCCGCTCGGCTGTCCCTTCTTTTGCCCGGACCATGCTCATTCTGTCTCTGCCAGGCTCCCCTGCCTCCTTCACACCTTCCCGTTCTCTTATTTTTGTTTCGCCTCGGAGAATCCGGCAATCCCTGTGGTGGCAGCGCCACGACATCACCCGAGCTCAAGGGCCGGGTCTCCCAACTCGTCGTGTTTCTCTGGAGCTCTGGGGTACCCCAGCACCCAAAGGAGCCAGGGCCCCCAGGAAAGGTGGCGTTGGCCAGGGTGGAAGGGGCAGAGCCACCTGCCTCCAGGCTTTGCAAGGGTTGTGAGCGGCTGCTGCTAAAAAGGCAGCTAGGTGTGGATGGGTTGGGGTCTGGGTGAGTGTGTGTGGGTGGTGAGGGAGGACGAGCTGCCTGCGTATCCTGCCTGGACCCGCAGCTGCTCCAGAAAACGCCTCCTGTGCTCTTGGTGCCTGCTATTTTTGGCGTGGAGGTGACCCCCTTCCGCACGCTCCCCAAGGACTCCGCTTCTCCAGGGGCCAAGAATGAGTCAGAAAGCACATATAGAAAAACCAGAAACCCTCCGGCAGGGTGAGCCCCGAAGGCACCGCGCAGCCCTGTGGGGGCTTGGGAGAAGTGAGCGGGATGCTGGGCACGCGCTGCTCCGCTCGGGGCAACAGGGAAGCCCCTGGCCGGGGACCTGATGGACGAGTCCCGGAGCAGCCCTCTGAGCCGGTGTCAGGGAGCCTGGCCTGAAGCAGACGGAATGGGGATCCGAGAGCTGAGGAGGGGCTGTCGGAACTGCCGGGAGCGTCGCTGCCGGAGCCCCAGTGCGCGGCCGCGGTGCCCCGGCGTCCTGCAGCGCCTGCCCCACAGCTGCCTCGGCAGCGACGCGGCCGCGGTGCCGGCGCGGGTCTGCCCCGCTCCGCTCTAGCACGAGGGCTGCAAAGCCTCTTGCAAGGCCAGGGCAGGGGGTTCGCTCTATCTGGGGTAAGAGTGTAACGTTTTGCCAAACCCTGAAGTCCTGGTAAAAACTGGGCCCGCTGATGAGAGTTGTTGCTGGGAATGGGGAAGTGCCCGGGGCGGTGGGGAAGGAGGAGGCGCCTGGCCGCGTGTTGTGATCGAAGGTCACAGCAGGGCACTGAGCGCTGTGCACACACTGACGAGGGCTCTGTGAGAGCCTCCCTGTGCCCTTACGGGCAGGAGTGTCTGGGGTTGGGGTTAGGGCTTGAACCACGCACCAGGGATCGCCCTTGCCTTGGCGCCTGCTTCTCAGGTGAGAAAAATGGGTATAACCACCTCTCCTCCCCTACTGATGCATTTCCACATTGGTTTGCTAGCACAGGTGAGATTTTCTGATGCCCCAAAATGACAGCGAAGGTGCTGGGTACTGCTAAGCAGTTTTCCATGGCTAGGAGAGCTGTGCCAGAGTGTGGAGCTGGTTTTAGGGGTGAGGTACCTTGTCCTCTCAGGAAAAACCTCGGCTACTGCTGCTGACCAGACTGATGGCAGTGAAGCATCTGGAGATGGGCTTTACAGCGGTGAGAGGACAGCGTTTCTCCTAAGCAGGGCAGTTAACACCTGGCAAAAGCTGCTGCAAAAATCTCTTGAATTACGTGGTGTTTCTCACTGCTGTTATTGCAGCGGTCCCAGCCGGGATCGCACCACGCGCCACGTGGACGGGTGTCTTTGCAGGAATGGGCCCTGCCTGCTGCGTGTGCGCTCAGCTGGCCCATCTCCTGTGGCACCCTGAGCTATGGACCTTGTCCCCAGACAAAGACCGTGAGCAAAAACACATAGTGTCAAAACAGAAAGCAGCATCCAAGCACACTCTTGTCCTTCTTGCTCACTGATCCATTGGCCACGGAACCCAGGATGGGGCTGTCCGGGTTGCTGCAGGTGCCGGGGTGTTTGCTGATCCGCAGCGTGCTGGTGCCCACGGAGGACGGCCAGGCGCAGGCGGCCCCCACGAGGCTCCCAACCCGGCCGGTGAAGCGACGTGCGGCTCCCCGCGCGCTCGGCTGCGAGCGGCGCGCGGCTCCGCGGGGCCGAGCGCGGCCGCGGGGCTGCTCACGGCTTCTACCTCGCTCCTCGCCAGG
>JAVCKT010096804.1:0-12520 GCA_032273925.1 Rhynchotus rufescens | reverse complement strand
GGATTTTCTATTTGTCTGGGAAATTAAGTCCTGTAACATTAAAACAAAAATAAGATTGTGTCTTTCTCTTTTAGCTTTCGGTGTTATTTGTGATTAAGCTTATTTTCTGTGATTTATTCTCATTCTAATCTGTATCTATCTCTTCATGTCTGAAATCATTATACGTAGCTAAGTGAATGAAAACTTTTTGATTTGTGTGAAGTGTTACCTATGATTCTGCAAGGAAGAATATACTTCAAACATGAACTTTTATATTTAAGGGAAGGCAAAGGTGAAGTATATACCAAAACCCTTTTTGTGTTTTGGTGGGCACCAGAAAAATTGGCCCACTGTCTAAAACACACCTGTACTGGTATTCTCTTCATGTATGGGAGATGGTAGATACAGATACTACAAACTACTATTTTCCTGCTCTTGACTTAAAATACTATAATTAAAGCCATCTTAACTTCCTTTATCTCTTTTCCACTGAGAAGTCCTGAGGTAACTACTAATAACCTTGTGGTTCTTTGATAGGACACAGTTTATCCCCTCTAATTCAGAAGAATTTTCCTAGAGCACAGAGCAGTCCATCTCAAATAATAGTGACTTACAATGGCTTATAAATCAGTATTGCCAGGCCTGAGCTCTGAGCATCTCTCTGGCTTTGTTTTGAAGTAACTAGGAAAAAAAAAAAAAGGTGTGTTCTCAATTCTTCATGTTCGAGATGATCACTTAACTCATAGCTAATTTACAATTTTGATACAAGTTAGTAGAGCAAGTTAAAAAACCTACTCATAGCTAAACCTACCTGTGTAAAAAAACTAAGCTGCTGTCAGTAGATTTTACATAGGATTTTTTAAGTAGCTCATGTTCAGCCAGAGTAAAACTTCATTTTTTTTCCAGCAAAACTACAGCATAAAATATATTTGCCGCACAAAACTAAATGAATGTAATAATTCACCAACCCCCTGACAGCAAATGCTCCATACATGGACTAGGAGCCCTGGCCATGCTCAGGCAATGAGCCAAAAAACTCCCGCAGCACAAAGAAATTTAAAATCTGACAGGCTATCCTCTGGGAAAACAACACTAAGCTCAGCCAAAGATTTCCTATTTAAGTTGGAAGTTGGGTTTGCAGCAGGATACTAGGAAAAGTCAAATCTGTCCCCTGATTCTCCTGTCATTGAAGTTGATAGGATTTTTTAAATTTACCTCAAAAACAACATGATCAGGGCACTGCAGGGGGAAAGGCAATTTCAGGTTTTGTCATAAATGAATGCTGGAAGTCTGCCAATATTAAACAAAATAAAAGAAAGGAAAAAAAAAGGTAAGTGAATTTACAGAGGCGTATTTTTCTGTGCCACATCTAGGAAGAAAATAGAGCAAAACTCAGTTTAAATCACTCTTTACAGAGTTGCATTTGTGTATACTGTTTTAATAAGGGATGATCAAAAAAGAGTTTTTTTTTTTCTCTGTTTTCTCCTTGGGGAATTCTTTAAAACAGATGCTGAAAACAAAGAATTAGCTAGTGGAGACTTTTTGCAAGATTCCCATAGATTCTGAATTTGATTCCCCTTCAAACTCTCCTTTGTAACTTACATTCCACATAGGACTTCAGCTGCGGTGAAACATTTATACAGTCATTTTGGTCTTCCGCCATTGCCACCAGACAGGAGTGATTTAGGTGTCCTGCAGCTGCATTTCTTCCTCTGATTATTGAGTTGTTGATGTGGACTTCCAGCATGTAGTAAGTATGATGCTCATCCTCGTTCTCAGGAAGCACGGTGAAATTGAAATATTTATAAAAATACACAAGATCTTCTGTTTTCATTTCAAGAGAGCCTTTTGCTCGCACAACTACAAATTTAAACAAAACATTCATGTAATATAACATATAGTGGAGACAGAGAGAAAACTTTCACTCAAGTTCTTTGTCTCATTCTTTCTGAAGGGTACTGATTAGCTAACCAAAATGCATCTCCTCAACAAAAATAGCCTGTTTTTGCTTGACTACCAGCTTCAAAGCTATTCAATTCTTTTTTTTGTTTGGTTTTCTGTTGACAGAGATAATAGAAAATCGGACTGTGGGGGAAAAAATAAAGTGAAAGCCGTATGATGCTAGTTGCTTGAAGTGTAATCCAGTCTGTCTGCTATCTGTTGCAGAAGGTTTTTGAAAGTTTCACTGCCAAAGACCTAAGCTGTAATGCATTCCTCTGTTTACTACTTGGCCTATTGCCCATGTTGCTAGCAATGTATGTCTGAAAACCAAAATCCAGAAGCATCCTCTCCCCCAAAAGTTTCCAGGCACTTTGCAAGAGTACAAGAAGGATTATGATACCACTGCTCTGAAGAGGTGTTGATGTTGCTGAACTCTTCTCTGGAATGCTGGACCTGTCTTTAGTCAGTGTTGCCCTCTATCAGAAATGTTGCCCATTTCTGATACTACATAGTTACACATAACATAGACTAGGAGTACAAAAACGGTTATTTTGGCTGTTTTAAGAGTTATATGGCTCTTTTTGTTCATTTTCTTCTTCTCTTACTTACTTTTTTTAACCGCTCTTGCTTCTTGGTGAGCAACGTTCCTCTGTCTGTTGGATTCACACTCGGAGTACATAATATGTGACTGTTGTTCTCTGCTGGAGGACTGACACATACATGAAATATTTTGGAAATTGGGGTGATTTACAATGGCCTTCAGTAAAATAGTCTGGTTCTTTCTTCTTCGTTGCAGGGAGCTTTTGCAAGACTTGTTGAAAGTGCATAGTGGAAAAGTGATATTGTTTAATGAGCAGGTATCCCTACACGATATCATTACAGTGTTATCTGCAAAACAGAGGTACTGTATTAGCAAGACAATCATTTAGGGCACATGAACAAATATGTGCATGTTAAGTGTCATGTGAGATACTTTTTAACCATCATACAATAAAACATAAGGTTTCTATCTTGCAGATTTTGGCAGCATACTGAATACATAATCAAGTGAGTGAAGGCAAGCACAGAATATTCCCACAACCTATATCCTGGACTTGATTGTTGAATTACATGAAATCTCTTCTCATAATAACTTGCATTTGTGGTAGTATCTAGTCATATCCCTGTTTGAAAGCTGTTCAGTTTTGATTGTGTTTGAAAAGAAGATGAAGCCTCTCATATTCACAGAGGGAATTTAGCCCTGGAGCCATACAGCTACAGTATGCCAGTAAGATTATGCTATAAAACAGCTTTAATCAGAATGAAAACTTTCTCTCTAATGATAGTGGAACTGTACAGGGAAACTATACAGAAATGCACCCAAATCCTAACCACAGATTTAAGATATCAAAATGAACCAGCAATCAAGGGATCTTCATGATGATCAACTTTTTTCTAGTCATTCTTAGTAAAATTTCAGTATCAGATTACTGTAGCTATAGTACATTTATGCAATTCTGGAAAATAACAGAAAATTGAGTATTAATTATTAGTGAAAATTGAGTATTAATTATCAGTGAGTGGGTTTTAGATGCTAGGACACAATATGAAATAAATGTCCATATGAATGCAACTAATCACTCTGTCTGGAGATTATGCAGTACAAACCTGGAGTTTTGTAGTTTAGCTTCCAATTCTAGGAGTACCTTTCCAGCTCTGGGAAGACTAATTTATGCAACTAATGCCTGTAACAATTAATTGGAGTTATATTGCCATAAATCATTATGTATGGAAAGAAAAACACAGCCTTCAATTGCTCCAGCACTTAACTGCAATCTGACAGCTTCAATAGGGCATCTGCACCCGCATCCAGGGAGACTAACCTCAGAATCAACTCAGTGAAAGACTGCAGGCAGGATTCAGAAGTAAAAGCCAGAAATCAAATGCCAACATCAACTGCCTCTACTTTATTAACCATACATCAGAGAGTCATAAACTCCTCATAAAATAGATAATAAATTGGAATGTAAAATATACATTATAAACAGATAAGAAGATTATTTGTTTTAATACAAAAAAAGAAAAATGTCAAGCAAAGTTTAGGGCTTGGTCTTTCCCTTATTTGCATCAAAGATTTCTCACAAAATGCTCCTGATCTGAACCCCACAACCTGGCAAGAAGCAAGCTCTTGAAATCAAATTCTTCCAGGCTGAAGAGTTTAGTGCAAAGAGTCTTGGTGGAAAAGAGCCAGGAGTAAAAATTAAATTCTTATTCTAATCTCATGCAAGGCATGTGTGCATCTGGGCAGCTCGCCTAAAACCACTGCTGCAGCTTTCAGGATCAGCTAATGGCCATTCTCCACAGACTTGTTCCACACAGAAATTTGCACTTGGACGTGTGGATCTGCCAGCTGGGCTGTGCCTGTAGCGTTATGTCCATGCACAGCACCGTGAACATCATTCTGCCTCATGTTGTCCACACGGCCAGACTAGCTCCAGTACTGCCCTTTAGACATGTTCTAGATACGTATAAAGTATCTGATAGGAACGTATCTGATGATATGATACATATCGTGATACACATGTTCATGATACATATGATACGTAGGACAGAAATCATATGTATCTGATTAGAAATGTATGGTGTTCTACTAGTGAGGGTGCTTACCATCCTCTTGAGGACTTTTACTGGGACTCCATCCAAATTACAATCTAGTAATAGAAAGAGATTAGAGGAAAAGAAAAAGATAATTTTGTAGGGGAGGATACATATGGCTGAACACAGTAAATATGATTGGAAAAGGACTGGGATTCTTAGTGCCTGACAGGGAGTCAGGCAGAACCGGCCTCACAAAGGCCTGCTGCTTCGTGCGGGCCTTAGCGGGGAACATTCCCTCCCAAACGGGAACACTGCTTGTTGGAAACATGTAAAGCTCCAAGGAAATCTGAATGCAAACAAACTGTAATTATAAGGATCGGTGAGACCAAACCAAGCCAAGAATATCTAAGAAACTTTGCTTTATTTTCAAACATCTGTAACTCAAGTGCTTAATGTTAAGAAGTTCTGAGATTCTGAAATTCCTTCGCTAAGCCTCTATTTATAGTTTTTTTTCTATAGAAAAACCACTTCCACTGAAATGAAATTATTCACAGGGAGCATCTGCATTTGTTAAAAAAAAAATGCTTCCTATTAAGAAAATCATAAATATTTAATTTTAGATTGGCCTGACCTTTCTTTGTTTGTGATATTCTGTTTTGAATCAATTCAGCAGTATATTAAGTTTCATTTTTATCACTGCCTTGTGCAAATGACAGCAGTAAAGTTGGAGTTGCATAAAGTTACAGAGCTACAGCTTGGTACAACTTGCAGAATACAATACATGGGTTATGTAAAAGCAAGCTGGACCGAGAGGACAGCAGAGGGACTGAGAGCATGAGACTAAACTACAATTTCCTGCTGTAAAGCAATGTAGGCTGAAGCTGCAGTGACTCATAACTAAACAAGTGGGTTGCTTTACAAATGCAAAGGAAATATTTCACTTTTGGTAACGCTGAACGGTGTTAGAGATCTTTAAAGGCTTGGTTTATTGAAAATTTGATTTACTGCAGAATTGCTACTCAATGAGAAGCAAAAACTCTAAATTCTACTTTCTTCTCCCTGTACTCTTTGCTTACCTGGCACTTATGGGGCTGTACTGAAACCTGAAATACCCACAAGCCTTAACGTGATCTTAGAAAAGCCTGTGGAGGTAGGAGGTCTCAACCACTCATTGGGGGCTCAGAGGAAGATACACAGCGGCTGTTTCACAGCTCAGAGAAGATTTCCAGCAATAATATTATGTGTCTACAGTGTTTTCCACAGCCTCACACGGCAGCCAGCAATTTGGAGCACCTGCAGCAAAGCAGATCTGTACTGGAACATCTGCAGCAAAGCAAATCTGTGCATCTGATGTTTGATACAAAATCTGAAATAAAACCAGTTTCCAACATGATTTTCAAGGAAGCACGGCGGCCCGGATTCCTTGAAATTTTTGACATTTTTCATGATAGTTACTCTCTTTCATTTAGACATTGTTATGTATAATTACAGCATCCCAAACAGGATAAAGATTCTAAATTTCCTAACATAATTCGCTGCTGCTATATATTTCACCTCACAGACACAAATAATTGGACTTTCTTCTTCAGACATGCTGTGGTGATTTAGTTCACCCATAGATCTCAGAACTGCAATGAACTTGCAGAGAAAAATGCAATTACTCTTTGATGACTGACAATAAGGTCAGTATGTTTTCTGGCAATATTCATGCTCTGTTTATTGGTGTTGTCTGTGCTAGCAAAGAATCTGACTATTGCTTTAGCCACCTCCACATGACAGGAAAACATCAATTATTCCAACGGCTTAAATCAGCTTTTTTCTCTAATATTTGAGGATTACAGAAGCTTATCAGGTTTTTCACCTGATAAAAAAGCATTGTGATTTTTCTTTTGGTGAATGAAAATAAAAATTTAAATATAAATAACCTAATTTGATATATTTTAATACTAAGTTTCTGCAGAAAAGTATGCTCTATAAATAATTAAATGATGTCTGTGAACACATACGGTTTGTCAAAGGGAAGCTTTTTATGATGACATTGATTTATTCAAAACCCTAATTAGGAATGCCTGCGACAAGACTACTTAAATATTAATTTATATATGGTTTTTTAACAAAGCACTGAATGCGTAATTTATACACATACATTTTGCATTCATCCTAAATCCAGTATAGACCTGAGGATCACCAAGACGTATCTAGAATTTTTGTCACAAGATTTGTTTCACTCAGTTATACGTATTCTGCTCCATTTTTTTGACCAGGGTGTCACTGCATGTCTCTTTCTCAGACATGATCTCATATAGTAAGTGTACAAATGTTTACAGGCATTTCAGTATGGAGATTTCAAAAAGTTACCCTTTAAGACACAAGCGCCTGTTACAGAAAAACATAAATATTTTAATTATTCTGTTTACAATGAAGATTGCAAAAGAACAGTTACAAAAAATGCAATGTACATAAATAAATTACAAGCTTCTACCAAATTAATTGAAATTAATATATGTTCAAATTAACACACATTGTATATAAAGATATAATTAATTTTGCTGGTTACAAATCTGAAGAAACTAATATAGATGTTTTACAAAGTCCATACGACTGCAGCATGATAACCACCCCTTTTAAGAAAGTATATGCTAACTTTTCAACTGCAACCAGACCTCGAGAAAGAAGAAGAGGGCTATTTTAAAAGCTGATCACTCACCTTCCTGGACTTTGAAAAATTCAGGTAAACATAAAATAAACATGGTAATGATTCCTATGGCTAATCTGAAGAGCTCTGATTTTCTCAAAGCCAAGCACATGTCCCTGCAGCCGCCCCATGTGGCTCCTAAACCAGGCTCCTTCCTGGTTTAGCTGCTAAGTTAGTGTGGGGTTTATGCAAAACGGCTCCTGATCATTTCCTCTCTCCGACACGGCCTTTCTTTCCACTTCTTGTTGCCTTAACTAATAGAGAGCCAAGTTCTTACATTGGCCTAGATGAGGGTGACTCAAACGAATGCAATGAAGACCAAACTAACGTGTCAGGATGAAAATTAGAGAAGAACCTTGCTTAGAAACTGTTTTATTCTTTCGGGGTAGTTTTCTTTTAGGAACATCACCCTCTAATGGCCGCTTTCGTGCAGCTTCTGAACAGTAATCATCTCTGGGAAGGGATCTTGGTCTCATTTGGCCAAGAAGAATTTTTTTCTTTAAATGAGTCAGACCCTTATTACAGAAATGAGTCAGATCCAGATGGGCCGAACATGGAGGTTTTATGTTTTATTTATATAAGCATGCATTGTGGATAGGGGAAGACAGTTGTAAGTAACACAGTATCTTTACTTAATAAGACTTTAATAGACTTGTTGACATGATCGTTAGGTTAGAACTTAAGTTCCTGATCTTGCAAATAAGTGATATTTTACATAGAATGAACATGTGATATGAACACGGTATCTTTGCTGCTGTATTCTTAAATGATAACACATGTTGCCAGCCTGTACTGTGACTTCAGTGTATCTTCCTGCCCTTTACATTAACGTGAAGACTCCAAAGAGCCCTTACTACTTCTATACATTGTGGTGATCATTTTACCACTAAATGGTAAAATGGTAAATTTTTTTCCATCCTTTCCAGATGGAAAAAATAAGTCTTCTGTCACAGCCACAATGATATTCCATAAATTCTTTTTATAGATGAAACAGCAAGCAACATTTCTGAAATGTTCTGTATGAAAGCACCCTGAATAATGCATATGTAAAAACAAACAATATGACTCACATATTGAGTACATAGAGTATGAGACATTTAATTAATTCAGAAAGCTCTACTGGTGTAGAACTTTTTCCCACAACTAATTAAATATTGAATACTACCAAAGTGAAGCAACGCCACTGAAGGTATAACAAATGTCTCAAATGCCCTTCTTATCATCTAGTTATCTCAGACGATGAGCAAACCAGGTGGAAGCAAGTAAAATACTCTTAATAGAGCTTTAGTGAATATAAATTTGCTAATGTAGTATTTTAATCACATAGCAATTTCATGCAATGCACACAATGAAACCAAAGTGCAATGAACCTTTTTTTTGAAGTCTGCTGCCACAGAAGTAATAAGAACACAAGAAGTCATAGGTATGAGTGTAGAAAAAAAAAGACACCCACTGCATCATTTATATTTGTCATCTGCTAGCAAATTAGCTCTACTTTGTGAAAGACTGTGTGGATCCTTAAGTATCTTCCATATTTATATTCTCCTGCATTGAAGCTTGTGTAGTGAGTGTTATCAGAAGGAATGGAGAAAAATCTTCTAGAAATAGCAGTACAGCTCAGACAAGTAATATGTATGTATATATTTCTATCGCTTTCTGATGTATACAGATTTTCATCACTGTTCATAGTGCTGAAAGTCAGAGCAGAAATTGCCCTACGTGCTCACACCCAAGTTCAGCCTAATACAAAAGCCTATTGAATGTGTCAAATCTCAGATACTACAAGGAAAGCTTTCCAAGAAAACAGCACGTGTGGAATATCTACGCATCCATGAGTGGTGGGAAATACCTATATAGTGGCCATTGTCATAGCACCTTAGGCCCACCTGTGATCTTCCTCTATCACACAACAAGCACATTGTGAGGCTTAGACACTGATTCAAAGCTCAAAATATGCAGCTTAACTAAAGATAAGGAGCAAAGAAATTCCTGGTGTGTAGCTTGCTCGTAGGGCTGTGATGGAGACGCTGTTCTCCGCACATAGGTTTCCTACGACGGTGCAAAACTGGCATCTTGTGCCCCTTTTTTTACAATGCTTGAAAGAATCATCACCATTGAAGTCACCATCCTTCTATCAAATTTTGCTACTGTCATCTGAGTCATTGGAAATGGAGCAGGAGATCTGGAAACCACAGCAAGCCACGCGACTGGTTCGGGCTCTGCACGGATTTGGTCAGGGAAAGCTCCATAGGTGGCTGCCGCGTCCCAGTGCCACGGTGCCAGCCCTGCATGCCCTTCAGGCAGTGTCACCAGTGGTCATTGCACACCTCGCCATCGCACAGCCTCCCAGTTTGGAAATTATCCCGCTTTCAGGTGGCCGAGGTCACCACATGACAGCAGGAAGCAAACTGGGAGGTGTGGGAGATGTCACGATGCTTCTGGAAGGCAAGCGTGGGTGGGTCTGAAGGTAACGTGGCGGGTTTTGAAGGCAAGCGAGGGCAGTAGCAGCAAAGGTGGGGGCAGTGTCCTAAGATTTTTGTGTATTTTGTAGCGTTTTGTGCCCCTGCTCATTTATTTCACTAAAACGGGGCGGGTGCGGAGAGGGCGGCACCTCCGCCTCTCCTGGTGCGTTCCTAAAACACAGGCATAGGCAGCCGAGGCGGGGGGCGCGGCCGCTCTAACGGCCACCAACGGCCGCAGGGCGTTCCCGCCTCCCCGGGCCGGTGTAACAGCCACCAACCGCCCCAGGGCGGAACCGCCTCCCGCGCCAACGGCCGCCGGGCGGGGGGGGCGGTGACACCGCGCGCGTCCCGCCCCGCCCCGCGATGGGGGCGTGGCCTCGGCGCCCCGCCCCTGCCGGGGGCACCGCCTCCCCCGCCCCTCCCCCGCCGTGTGCCCGGCTGGAGGCGGGGAGGGGCCGGCGCGGGGCCCGCGGGAGCCGTTGGCGGCGGGAGGGGCCGGCGCGGGGGGAGCCGTTAGAAGCGCGGGGCCTGGGGGAGCCGTTAACGGCCGGGAGGGCCCGCCCAGCGCAGCGCCTGCCGCCTCCCTCCCCCGCCGAGCCGCGAGTTCGGGGCGCCGGGGCCTCCGCGGTGCTCTCTCCGTCCCCTCCGCCGAGCTCGCCCCCCGCGCGGAGCGGCGGCCGTTGGTGCGGCAGGCGGCGGGCGGGCGCCCATGGAGCCCCCCCGGGAGCGCGGCCCGCCGCGCGGCGCCGGCTCGTGACCCGAGGCGTTCGGCGCGGAGAGCGGCTCCAAGTGCCCTTAGCCCGCGGGGCCACCAGGTACCGGCTGCCTCTCTGTGTGTCCGTTAACTGCCCCGTTCGCGCGAGAAGCGTCGTTAAAAGTTTAAAAATGTCTGGGTCTCTTTGGAGAGCGGTCGAGCAGCGTAGAGCAGAGACTGAGTCACCAAAACAGGGAGTCATGTTACACGAAGGAAATGAAATATTAATGTAGAGCAGCAAAACCTGCAGTTTATATGTGCCGTTCCTGTTTTTTCATTACGATTATTTGGTGGCTTTTTTTCCTTTAAATCATGTGCATTTAGCTATGTAAACACTGGCATGGCTCAGCAGTGCAGCCCAAGTCAAAGCTGTGCTTCTCTACCTGAAGGAGTAGGTTTTGGCCAGTGTCAGGTTTTGGCCAGTGATGTCAGAATAACCAACGGTGGAGGCTTTGTTTTTCTACTTAAAACTTCTATCTGAAGTGACAAAAGCTAAACTTAAATCTTGCCCTTGTTTTCGTGGTAAAAATTACCCTGCAGGGCTTTCATTTCTAGCATCAGTAGGATTAAAAGTGAGAACTCATGATTATGTTGGTGTTGCTTTTATATGTAAACAAACCCATTATAATGATGTAAGAAAAAAAAAGAGTTCTAAGGTCTGTTTTCTGGAGAAGTTGAATCATTTTGTCAGAAACAAACTCTGAACCTTTCTCATGATGATGTTTTTTTCCTAGAGAATTTACAAATGAATGTGTGGACTAGCCTTCATAAACAAGCCTTTTTTGTTGTTCTTGTTTTGGTTTTTCTTTTTCTTAACTTCATGGATGCGTTCCAGATCATGGAGATGGTGCCCTTATCTTATGCTTTTCCTTTTTTCCTTTGCCTTTTGATATAAAGGAAGACAAAGCAAGGCCGAACCAAAACAACACCAACCCTAATCTGAGTCGATAGTATTTCCCTTAACTCTGCTTCAGTTTGATGGGACCATCACCCATGTCTGCTACCAAAGCCAGAATGTTGCATTCACAACAGAAAATTTTTAAACTTTGACTTTTGTAGAAGCATTTTAAGTGTTCAAGAAAAAAAAGAAGATTAAATATTCTTGCCTTCTATCGTACAGTCATATGAAGAAAAACTGTGTTAACTATAAACGTAATTAGCCAACATTTGCTTTCATTCATGAGAACAAACTCATTTTGCAATTATCATTTGAAACTGCCCATGAGGTAAATGCTAATCTGTTATGTTTATTAATGGACTGTGTAGCCCTAGAAAACGTAATCATATGAGAGTGATGAGGTTACATGTCGCAGATGCACAAATGAAGTGATACTCGAACAGAGAGAAGGTGCTTGCAATTAGTAGAAAAGATCGGGCCTCGAGGCCCCAATATTGGATGTTAAGCATGCAGGGTTTGGTTTTCTTTCTACTGAAAGTAGTTAAGAATCAATTTGTGTGGCTGCAAAACTACTGAGATAGATATACTTGGATACCTTGGATTATCCTTGAAAGGTCTGCTACTGGTGACAAAGAGTAGCTGCACATTACCTCAGCAGGCTGGATTCTCTGAAACAAATGGAAAAAAAAATAGTGGCCTGTAAATTTGAAAGAGTTGAGACCACAGCTGTAACTCTGGTGTTTATGGCTTTTTGTGGAACTTCTGAGTTCACTGAAGTAAATTTAGTAGTGATACTTGGCTTTATTTGCTGATACTGTAAATGTTACTCTGTGGCAACAGTTTTCAGGTTAAACGCTTCATTTGGCAAGAAAATTCTTTGTTGCTCTTTAATGAGGACATTGCTGTCATTTCCTTCAGTGAATTACAGTTAGCCAAACATAGGCGTGAGAATGCACTAAGGATATTAAAAATAAATAAATAAAAAGTATATTGCTTTCTTGCAGCCTAGTGTTCTTTGAAACTGTGTATTGGGTTTCGTGCTCATTGTCTCTCCTTTCTTGGAGTCTTTTTCGTTGTTTACGTAACTTGAAGTTGTGGAAAGAGTTGAGGTGGTCATTCCACAGTGCCCACATTTTTATCTCCTTTCTGTCAAAGTTTAGGAGTTGCAAGACAAACAGAAGGAATCAAGTAGGTGGTTAGCATTAAGGATTTGT
>JAVCKT010096803.1:0-12520 GCA_032273925.1 Rhynchotus rufescens | reverse complement strand
TCCAGCACTCAGTATTCTTAAAATGAAAACACATGCCTTTCTGAAAAAAAAAAAAAAAGAAAAAAGAAAAAAAATGCTGTAATTCTGCAATTTACTCTGTTGATACAGGAGTTACCATTTTGGTGCGTTTGTAATGCAAGAGGGTGGGGTATGTGGTGGATGTTAGTGGATGCAGCCTCTTCTAGCCTTAGGGAAAAATAGGAGAAGAAACAGCTGGAGCAAAGAGTAAAGGGGAACCAAGAGCTGGCTTTTAGTTGAGCTTCAGACACATCCTCAGAGTAAAGGAGTCCTGCCTTCGTAGTCTCGGTCAGAAGCGGATTGAGCTGGGCCCGTTAGCGGCCGGGGGAGCAGGAAGGATGGCACTCGTGCCCTGCTCTTTGCTTTCCAGAGCAACCTGGAGAGCGGAGCCATTCCCCCGCGCAGGGAATTCCTGTGCGTGGCAAGGCGGGACTCAGCCTGAGCGCAGCGAGTGCCTGAGGCCTTTGCAGGAGGCAGGGTGGTGGCAGGCTCCAGCCCTGAGCGTGGTCGTGCGAGGGACGTGCTGCCTTTCTAACCAGTTGCATCTGCGTGTGTTTAAAGTGCCCAGCCCGGAGGTTCTGCTTGACACTCACAGTGGTTTCTAGGAAAGAAGCGTAGAAAGAAAAGCTCTGCTTCGACCTGCAGAGGAATTTAGCAGGCACAAGGCACTAATCCCAATATCTTGGCTAGATGCCAGTTGGGGTTTATGTCCTTACTTCTGAAAAACACACTGTGTCATCTTTAACGATCACGGACAGCCAGGGCCTTGCTTATAGGTCTCGTTTCAGCAGAAGACAAGTATATTCACAGCACCTGCAACACACTTGCAGAAATAAACCCCGTCCTGCCACAAGCAGCTCCGCTTGGGGGGCAGCTGCATGGAGAGCAGATCTACTCACGCAGTGACCTGGCTCTTCAGGGCAGCAGACCACAAGTGAGGGGCACGAACGAAGGGCCAGCACAGCATGGAGGCACTGCAGTTGCCTCCCCTGCCTGCCTACGGTCCTTCATTCACAGCAGTTTATAGGATTATGGCCAGGAGGCTCAATCTGCAGGTATTTACCGCTTCACATGTGCACTGAGAAATTCTCTTCCGTGCCGAGAGGCAGAATGAGGTTTGTGCAGCACATAAAACCTTTGGCCCGTGTCCAGCACTTCTGCACGAGGGGTGTAAGCAGCTGCATGGGGTTTTCTGGTGGGCGCTGAGCGCAGAGCTCGGGGCACCCGTGTTGCTGGTTGTTACGCAGTGCTGCACTGGCAGATTCTGGAGGGAGGTCACACTAATAGTGTGTAAAAGTGTTCTGTGGGGTGAAGCATCATGTTACCGTGGGGCAGCTTGGCAAAATAGGTGGGAATGATTTGACCAAAATGACTGTCTGATATTTTTCCTGTGAAGCTAACATTGAAACAGATCAGCTTGTTGTACAGGTATTTCCTTCAAATCTTTGTGTCTCGCTTGGCGTTTCCCTTCCCATCGGCAGCCGCGCAGCTTCCCCGCGCTCGGTTCGCGCAGCCGCGGCCCCGCGTCACGCTGAACCTCTCCCTTGCAGATGTGGACGAGTGCGCGAACAGCAGCGCGTGCGGCAGCCACGGCTTCTGCGAGAACACGGACGGCTCCTTCCGCTGCCTCTGCTACCAGGGCTACCAGGACGCCCAGGACGGGCACGGCTGCACCGGTGCGTCCCTGCAGCCTCCACCGCTGCATCCCAGCAAGGGGAACGCGGCCCAGAGCGCCAGGCCTGGCCACACAAGAGCCCCTCTGTTTTGCCACCGGGGTTATTTTGCCCAGTTCGTGCCCTGCTCGCTAGTAAAATAAGGCTGAGCTTGTGCTTTTCCTTGCCGAGCTTTGTGCCAGGTGGAAGCGGACTGGGGAGTTGCTTAGTGAAGACCTCTTATTAGAATTGAATGGAAACCAACAGCAAATAAGCTGAGCCGCTCGTTTTAACTCGGAAAAAAAAAAGGAAAAAGAAAGCCCACTATTTCTGCACATGTCAGGACCATTCCCAAATATAAATCATGGTAGATTGAATTTAATACTTCAGCCTGTTTAAATGCAACATCTGTTTAGTCTCTTAGCAGAATAACCAGAACTCTGTACTACCTCCTACAGGAAATAAAGTCTGGCATGTGGTGCAGCCAGTCTGAATTAGACAGCACACCTCCCTAGGCATATTGTGTTTGAACAGGATTTAACATTGGCTTCAATCTCCAGGAAAGACACCTATCGCCCTGAAAAGATGTGAGATTTTTGTAAATGTGTAAATACCACACGTTTCTCTTGTGAGTAATAGGTTTCCAGATCTGTTGTTAATAGTGATGGTTGGACCTGAGAACCATCTGAGGCAGCACAAGTTTCTAATATAAAATTAATACCAGATCAAGGAAAGGTATTCATTAAGCAGTGTATTGAAGCTGGAGTCAGCGTGGAACATGTTTACCAGGAACACAGAGCTAAAGGGAATACAGAGCAAGTGAAGGAGGTAGAACTCATACAAAAGAGTGTGTGTGTGTTTTCTAATATATTAAATTAGAATTTATTAGAATTTTTATTACAAAATTCTTTAGGCCTTTAGGCCTTGGTTTTGCAACACACAGATGTATATGTTTGCATATAGTACCTTCTCACAGGTAAAACAAATTAAGGAAAAAAAGAAAAACGGATATTACAAATTGGTAGAAGCTAAATTTAACTTTAGTTGCTTGTGAAACAATTTTATGTTGCTAAATAATGTCAGGTATTTTTATGATTTTTGGGAACACAAAACCCTAAAGCACTCCTACAAATGATGATGCCTGTTGTTTACCAAAATGCTTTAAGAAAAGGATAAATCTGAATAGTTAAGCAACATTCCCCAAAGAATATTTCATTTTTTTCAATATGAATTCAGTAAAAAGATTAAGATGATCGAAGTGTATTTTAAAAGTCCTGAGCAAAGTATCACATTAAAGTATATATTTTTATCAGGTATCCATGATAAAATCATTTGATTATATGGTTAGGTTTTTGTTCCTACTCGATAAGAGAGAAAGGGTAAAACATTTCCTCACAAATTATACTTTAGACTCAACTCAGATACATATGTAGCTCTGAATTTTGATTTATGAATTATAATTCTCTAATTCTGTACTTAGCAGACAAAGTAAATAGTCACAGATAAACTATAGTAATAAAAAACAAGTCAAGTTAATCCTGAATATATTTCATGAGCCTTGCTCAGGTAACAGAAACCCTCCTGTCAGTCAGAAGTGTTTTGGGACAGACTAGTCTGGAGGCAGATGCAAAAAGGCAAAGACCAGAATAAATTGGATTCTTTTTGATGCTTGACTCAGTTGTGAGGACCATTTACCTGGGGTGGTCCTGCTGTCCAGGGGCAGAGCTGGGAAATAACCCTCGTGGCCTGCAGAGCACCCCAGAGGCCTCCCCTGCGCAGGGTGTGCAGCAGAGCCGAGCCCAGGGGGTGTTCATGGGGAAAACGGGATTTTGAGGGGAAAAAGGAATTCTCCTTTCATACTGAATTCTGCTGACACCTACCCATTTCACTCCTTGATTTCAACGAGCATCTGATAATAAGGAGAATGGGTTGGTTGCAAGAGCTGTTTACAGAAACACTGGAAAGTTGTTTACAAAAATCCCCAGGAAAGAGGTGAACAAAAAAAGTTTTTTTAAAACAAAAACGAAGAAATTGGTATTCACAAGCAGCAGATTTATGAAACCGTAGAATCATTATGGCTGGAAAAGACCTTCAAGATCATGGAGTCCAGCCATGGGTTGGTACTGTGCAGCAGCACCTAATCAGCACTGATATTTTATAAACTATTCTGCCTTTCAGGGGCCTTTATTTCAAAGGACCTAAATATTTGTTTGTGAGTCCAGCTAGGTATTAGTGAGGTTTCAGTCCTTCCCCAGAGATCACGTGCGTGTCCTGGCAGACGACACTGGCACAGATACAGCAGGTAAAAGAGCAACCTGCCAGTCACGGTCTTGAATTGATTTATGCCTGTTTGATTCCCCCCCAGACGTGAATGAGTGTGAGATGCTGAGCGGCGTGTGTGGCGAGGCGCTCTGCGAGAACGTGGATGGTTCCTTCCTGTGCCTGTGCTCCGATGAGAACCAGGAGTACGATCCCATGACGGGGCAGTGCCGCTTCCGCCCCTCGCCAGGTAAAGCGCCCGCCGACCTCTGCGCTCCTGGGACCCTTTCCACTGAACGTGTGAAGCTGATTTACATGCTCCTTGCTTTAAACATTGATTTACCGGCAAAAGAAAAACTTACGAGCTTTCTCTTACTGAAAGCTTGTGTTGCAAGAGGAGTTCCTAGAGCGGGATATGTTATCTGGGAATCGTTAGTGAAAATACAACAGAAATACCTTGTAATTTTGTGCCTTGGCGGTTGTGATGAGCAGTTAGAGCAGTAAAGATGAAATAGTTTTGTTAGCTGTACTTTAACAATGAAACATGGCATGGAATCAAACCCATGGCATGAATGATTCCTTTTTTTTTTGTTATTCACATTTTTACAAAAGCCTACCAGTGGACTTGGACAATCCTCAAAGGAGTGCATAATTAAAAACAAAATTTGTATGGAGGGATCTGCTCGTAGCATTATCTAATACTAATGTAAGTTCTCAGAAAAAAAAATAGTTGGGAAAACCAAAAAGGAAAACACTGAGCTCTTGTCAGTGTCTTTGAGCACTTCCCTTGGCTGTTTTACTCCATCTTATTGTTCTTTTTTTTCCCTACTAATCCATTTGCCTGGATTTATGAGGTTTTGTTAGTAAGAGTTTTGGATGCTGAAAATACTATTGGAAATATCCTGTTTAAAAATTAATTCAGAGCTCTCTTACTTAGAGTTGCCTTCAAATGTTTTACACTGATCCAGTTTGGAGAATAGAACAAAACTTCCAAATAAGGGGCAGCAGCACCAGAAATGAAAGAACTGACACGCATGGTATTTGTTCCTCCAGAATGAAAGGAGAAAGAAGAAACTCCCTGGGTTTATTTCTTATTTTGGTCTTACACCACAGACGGGTCTAACCTCTGAATCGCTTTGGATAACTGGTTGCGGTGCCAGCAGGCTGGGCCCCAGCTCAGGAGGCCGGGGCTGGTTTCTACGATCTCTCCTCTCTCCCAGGCCCGTTAGCAAGGCTGAAATCTGTGACCCAAGTGCAAGGGGTATTTAGATCGCAAACTGAAACCTTCTGCAATTCGCCGCGCAGAAGGTTGGGGCCTGTGAGAGCTCGTCCGGTGGAGGAAGGAGCGGGAGGAGCAGCGGGCTGGGGCGGGAGCTGCCCCTTGGAGCCGCCGCCGCCCTCGCGAGGGAGTTGGGAGCGGCGGGTTCCTCTCCGCGTGTGACACGGGCCGGGCAGCAGAAGCGGTAACGGCTGCGGTGTTCGGCCCTGCGACACAGCACCATCAGACAGGGGCATCGTGCTGTCCCCTTGCAGAGAGCCGTGGGGCAGCGCCTCATCCTCTGGCTTTGCTAGGCCGCACGCTCGGCTCAGGCCGGGGTGTTTTGAGAGCTCCCTGTGGACGTCATCCGTCAGCAGGAGCTTCCGTCGCAGCGGCTCTGAGGCAGGGGAGGGCTCCTCTGCGGCTCTTGTTGCACGTGTCAGTAGCTCAGTGTGGCGGAGCTGCCTTCCTTATGTGTTTTAGTGCTGTTTGTACATAAAGAAATGTCACTCTAGCTCATACCGACCACGTGGAAGCGGGATGCCGTTCCCAAAAAGGGTGAAGGTAGTGCAAGCATAGTTCTGATTTGGGAATTTCTTGCCATGTGGTTAAGGGCTGTTGCCTGTGTGGGATGGGCTGGGTGCACCCTTTCCTTGGCTTAGCATTGGGGACCTGGAGTCTTCCTGCCATGTGGATGTCACTTGAGGGAAATCCATCTGTACTAGCAGTGTCTGAAAGCCTTTCCTCCCGGATCCTTTGCACAGAGTTCTTGCCCACACGGTCTCGTTCCAGTAACAGGCCAGGTAAGCATGCAGGACTTGAGCATCTTGCTTCCTCCTTCCCTATCCTGCCATTCCCCCAAACATGCAAACAGTTAAGAAGGAAGGAGAGATAAAGGAGGAAAGGAAGAGATAAAGGAGGACTTTCTTTTGCATCAGATGAAACTGCTGGACTGTTAGACCTCTTTGTAAGTGGGAGAAAAAAGAATGCTACTTTTGGCTTACTAGTTCTTCTCATTTGTTCTTTTGATAAGATGCATTAAGCCATTTATTATTAATTCCTAGGATGTACAAGCCTCAGTGCAGTTTGAATAATTAATCCTAATTAACATGTTTTTAATTATTAATATGCTTTAAAATGTTCTAGTGTGCAGGTAAATTTACTAGCACATATGATCATATGCATTGAAGCCAGAAGCTAAAAAGGACAGTGTGTTTTTGAGAATTGAATTAGGTACAATTTAAGTGAGAACTGCAAGCCAAAAAAGGCACGTGCGAGCATCTGCTGTGAGCAGGAACCTGGCTCGTGCATCCAGAGGTCAGTAACAGCAGAAGTTGGGGTTACAACTGAGACTATAAAAATATTTCCAGTGAGGGACCTGCACTAGGGCACCAGGGCCCACTTCCGACTGCCATTCTGTTGCTTTCTGCTGCTCACCCAAAATGTGATGTATTACTTATGGCAAGATGAGTAGCAGTATTTACTAGGATTTACAAAGAAAACTGGCTTTTATTGTCCAAACATAGTATGAGTTCTCTTAGACTTGCTTCTATCCAAAATCCAAAACCTTAGCCAAGCCCTATCAGCACCACCAAAAATAGAAAGATGCTACCAAAGAAGAGCAGATAAGTCTGATCCAAAAGCTTCTTTGAGCCTAGGAGTTTAGTGCCCAAGTAAAAATTCTGTATTTCCTAATTTCAAGGGTTTCCTAAATGCTAAGACTTTAAGGAGAACGGTCAAACTTGTATTATTTTTTATGGCAGTGTATAGGTATTTCTCCAAGCTCACCGGGGATCTGAATTTCAGCCATCTCTGAGCATGCTCATAGTATTAGTTTTAAATGTGCACCCTGTGCACTGATTCCTGACTTGCATACATGCAGAGCTGTATACATACATACATATTCACCTGCCACCAGACAGGAGTCGTGCTTGCCGCAGAGGAAGGCAGCTCCGGGAGCACAAGAGCACCCCGATGTAAGTGCATGGGGGTGTTTACTGTCCTGCTGGAAGTCAGAGCGGGAGGTGCAGATCGCTTGCAGGCTGCTCTGCGCTGTCTGTCCCCAGAGCCCCTGCAGTTTCAGCAGTGCAGAATTTGTTTCCCCCTTTCACAGCCACCCTGGTGACGGCGGCGGAGGCCAAGCAGTGGCCGTGCAGGGCTGGGGCACGTAGGAGATTCCCTCAGCTCTGAGTTTGGGCCTTTACAGAGCCCAGTTGTTGCAGGCCACTGTTTAGCCAAATATTTAAGTTTACATGGAATGCTAAGCGTATGCTAATATCTTGAGTACTCGCTGAATCCTGTGGCACTAATGCATATTTGCGGTCAAGCACATGCAGAAATATCTCGTTGGATGAGTTACATGAATGTTTATAACCTATTTTTAATTTATGCCTTCTTAGTTTAACTTAGCAGCAACAGAAGCAGAATCTCTTATCCAGACTGTTTATATTTAACAGTCATAACAACAACTCGATTAAATGTTCTTGCTAAGACTGCCTTAGGGAGAGAGATATCTTGCATCTTCTGGCAACAACAAAAGCTCTTAAATAACCAAAGATACAAATGAATGAGTACCAGTTTCTTGCTGTATTTTGTCAAAACACCTATCAAAAATGCTTTCGAAAGCAATCGGTTTACCAAATGGTTAATAATATGTGAGAGGGAAGCGACAAGCTTGTAGACGCAGACTGGCCCTGGTTTAAAGCAAAGCCGGCCCTGCGCAGTTGTGTCTCATTCGCCTTCCAAGGCCTCGCGCCGCCGGCCTCGCTCACCCTGGGCCCAGCTGTGTAAACACGAGGCTCCCGGGCTGCCGGCGGCGGCGGCAGGAGGCAGCGCCTGGAGGTAACGTGCACAGGAACACCGCCTGACGCCACGGGCCCTCCTTGCTCCCCGCGCTGCTTCCCGGGCTCTTTCCTTGGTAAATCCCGCAAAAGCTGCTCCTGCCGCAGGTGCTTTGGTGCCCCATAGGTGGCACATTTCCTAACAGCGAGGGTGCCAGAGCCCTGGCACAGGCTGCCCAGAGAGATTATGGAGTCTCCTTCTTTGGAGATCTTCCAAACCCGCTTGGACGCAGCCCTGTGCCCCGTGCTCTGGGTGACCCTGCGTGAGCAGGGGGTTGGACTAGAGGACCTGTAGGTCCCTTCCAACCTTGGGCATTCTGTGATTCTGTGAGCCGGTGGCTGAAGCGCTGTCCTCGCCCCGTGTGAGCCCGTGGCTGTAGCTCTGCCCCGTGTCTCGTGACGCAGGAGGCCTCGGCACCGCTCCTGTTGGTGGTGGCTGGCACCGCCGAGCCGCCGTCGTCAGGAAATTCAGCAGCGTGCGGCAGATGGGAATTGTCTGATGCAGGGAGACCACAGGCTGAGCTAGCAGGAGATGGAATGGAGCGGCCCGGTGTTTCCCCTCACGTAGATCGTGGTTACCTTGGCAAAGGAGCAAAGGAAAGTTTGCCTTGTAGGTGGCAACATTGTGCTAAGTTTGAACGGAGGTGTCTGCCAGTCCCTCCAGCTCCACTGACAGAGGAAAGCAGAAATAAATCCCAAAATTGTCTGCTTGGAATTGAAAGCCGAAAGAGCTATTAGACACGTTCATAGTATTAACGTGCAGTAATAGGCAACACGCACTGGCATCTAGGCCTGTCTTCCTCCAACCAGCTCTACTGTGGCCGTGCACTGGGAGCGACAGGCGTGAGGGACGAGCCTGGGGCTCCCCCCGCTGGGGACACCACCGGTCAGCCGCCCCCATGGAGCCCTCTGGTTGTAGTAGAGCAAGGAGGGCAGGACTGGAAAGCTCCCTCCTGGAGCGAGGGAGCGGTGCTGGGCCCGGGTACAGCAGTGCTTGTGGGTAGGACGGCCCCGCACACTTGCTATTGGGCAGAACATGAATGAATGAGAAGAGCAGCAAAGCAAACAAACTCAGCTTAAATATCACAGCTCCCTGGGTCTCCACAGTCTTCCAGTGTTTTGAAACACGCTCTCATCAGATGTAAAACAGGTTTCAATTTCCGCTGGGGGACCTCTGTTACTTTCAGAAACTTCTCCTGCTCGCAGAGTTCTGCAGCAGCCTGACTACAGGTGACTGAAATGTCAAACAATGGAAAATCAGCCCGCATGGAATAATTTTCAGTAGCTTTTTTAATGGATTTAATCATTTCTTATCATTCATTAAATGCCAAACCTAAACAATTTTCCAAGTAGATAAGGAGATGACCTGGTCACCTCGAGAGCTGCCTGTGTTAAGTTCCTGAAGGAAGCTTTGCTTTAACCCAGACACTTGAGCCTCTCTAACTGTGGCACTCGGTGATCTTCTGGGGGGCTTTAGGGAAGCTCTTCAGATCGGTCACAGTCGGGTTAGACACCGAAGTTGTTGTAAGAGCTAGAATGCATTTCTTTTCAAACTCACTCCTTGGTAAACCTTAGCAGGGGCTTGGCGTGAGGAAGGCTTTTGCCTGTTGCCTAGTAGGTTTCTATTGGATCTGTGGAGACAGTATTTTACAGTTGGCCCTCCTATATTTGCAAGAGGGGCCACTCAACTGCAAAAGGCAGAAAAGGCCATTTTTTCACTGTATGCCCCAAACTTAATTTCAAGGAAGATGCAGTCAACTAACTTGACACCTGCGCTATATTCCTCTCCTCATCACAGAGTTCTTTTGCAAAAATCACAATGAACTTTGTTTTCAACAGTGTGGAGCATTCTTCTTTCACAGAAGAATTAAGAAGGGCCGAAAATGTTCATTTTTCTGAAAATTGGGCCTTTTCAGTCTGTGGCTTCATTTCTCCGTCTGTAAATTGAGGCTGTAACGTTTATTCGCTTCTGTGAAGAGCTTCAAGATTCATACATGGAAAGCACTACATAGGTAGTTGAGCACGGTGAAGAGTGTGTGCATGGCTTAAAAATGAAAACAAAAAAATGCAGACAATCTCTGGGCAACCAAGCAGGAGAAAACCTTTGAAGAAATCCAAGGAAAGTTCATCCATCATTCTTCCTAAGAGGAAAAAAAAAAGTATTTAACCATTTTCTTCTCTTCTAATCGTACTGCTCACTGTGGTGAAAATCAGGGCTACCATGGCTTCTCTTATCAAAACTGATTCATTTTATGTGTTGTCTTATTTACTTGTTTTCTTCTCGCCTTTAGACCTACCCACAGCCACAGACCAACACGAAGATGGCAAGAAGGAGTGCTACTACAACCTCAACGATGCTAATTTTTGCGACAACGTGCTTACGTCCAACGTAACCAAACAAGAGTGCTGCTGCACGCTGGGCGCCGGCTGGGGCGATAACTGTGAAATCTTCCCGTGCCCTGTCTTTGGAACTGGTAAGAGGAGGCCTTCTCTCCCTTTGTGCACTGGTGAAGCATTGAATTTCTGTTAACCCTAGTGTGCTTGGCTGCCAGGGAAGGCTTATTTGTTAAAGGCCACGTTTTGTCGTGTTCAGTCCTAATTTACCCATGGGAAGCTTCTGCAGAGGCAAAGTCCCTATTCTCAAGGAATTGTTCACTCCTGGTGTGAACCTGTTGGCTTCACTGCAGCTGCACCAGGCACACAAATGGCCAGGTAATGAACAGAGTTATCTCCATGTGGTTAAAAAAAAAAAAATCCACTTTTTCCAAGGGCTATTAATAACATTTTAGACTTCTCCCAAAAGCTGGAAACCAAGTTAAGTATCACAGTATTTTTGAGGCTTCATCTATCTCTTGTAATGTTTCTACGCTGCTGTGAATTACTCATATATATTATGACATCAGTTTTACATTTTGCTACTTACTGAACAATGCAGTTAATCATGTTGTCTGCAGACCAGTGTATAACCTCTAAATACTAAATTAGAAAACTCCAACCATATGATATTTGTCACAAATATTGAAAACAGCATTTGAAGCATAAACAGCAATGGCTAAAATTCAGAATCCAGCTGGAAGAAATCACGTAAGAGAGAACATGTGTAAACTTTTTGAGATTAAATACTGAAGATTACTTTCCACACAAATGTATCATCCTGTTTAGTTCCTGTGGGAACTACACTTCAGAATCAGTAAAACCATAATGAAATGCTTTAGGAAAGCTTTCTCTCTGCTTGGATAAGTTTCTTTGATTCTGTATGGTCTCCAAGACACTTTACATAATTTCTCTCCGTAATCCACACCATTTTCTCCTCTTGCAGTCAATTAGTGTTTTCCTGTAGAAAGACTGAAGAATGTGTACGGGGTTTTGTACCTCAGTTGAGTATGTCTAGATTGCAGCTCACAGAATAACTCGGAGAGGCCCAAGCTAGATTTAATTATAATAATCTGCCTGCTGGTGCTGTTTTAACTGCAGGGCACCATTAAACTTGGTGCTGCCAAGAAACAGGAGAAATTAGTTTGCATGGAGCTCTGTGATGTGGTGGGTTTTTCAAAGCTACTGGGGGCAGGGGGAAGTAGGGTTGTGTGCAGCTTTAGCTAAACGTGGCCATAACTGCTTCGTAGAGGTCAGTAGGGCAAAAGGTTGCCTCAGACTTTTCAAAGTAAACTGAAACATATATTATGTGAATGATTTTTAAGAAACCTAATTTTTGTTTTTTCTCCCATTCCTAGCTGAATTTACCGATTTGTGTCCTGAAGGGAAAGGTTTCATCCTCTCTGGCGAATCATCTCACGGAGTTCTCTCTCAGAATTACAAAGGTCAGCGCTGACTTGTATGATTAAGTTTAATTATTTCACAAGTTCCAGTAGATGGCAGGCCAGAAATGTGAGCCAACCATGTAAACATACTCATTCAAATGTCATTAGGTGACAAAACAGCATTGTGATGGGAAACTTTACTGAAAATTATCATGTTTGATTACTAGAACATCAATTATATTGTATCTATAATATTTCATTTTAATTTGGATCAAGTGTTGTATAGTGTAGGAGTGTTGAAAGCACAAATCTCACATATACATCTCCATATGAAATACAAAGCATCTTAAATTTGTAGATTTGTTTTGGAAGTTGGAGAGAGAAAATATTCTCTTAAGCCTTAGATCTGCAAGTGAGAAGGAAAGTTAAAAACTGATAAGAAACACAGCAATGAAATTAGCATGGTAAAACTTCATGAAATAATTACTCAACTAAGGACTGTCCAGGAAGGCAAGTGAGCAACAGAAATAGTTTGTGGGTCTGGAGGGAGAGAGTTGACTTTATGGAAAAGATAGTGAAAGTTAGAATATTCATTCAAACTAATTCAGCCACTTGAATGGGCTACATGAGCCCCCGGAGATGTCCCTCTGCACACCAACCGCAGAGGGAGTCGAGAACCAAATGTCTCAGTGACTCCATGGCTGAGAATGAGGGTAGCAGGGGCCATCTCCGTGC
>JAVCKT010096802.1:0-12522 GCA_032273925.1 Rhynchotus rufescens | reverse complement strand
GCATGACTTCTTGGGGATTTTTATTTTACCTATATATTGCAGAACGACTTTCTTTTCCATCACAGATGTCCTCTAATGAAAGCACAACGGCAATACACAACAGAGGGGTCAAAGCACCTTGTTGGCAAACACAAAACTGTGTTTGAGGTTTGCCAGAAGGCCTAGGAGTCCTGTGGGAGCACAGAGAAGGCAGAGGAAAAGGATGGGGTAGTTGGAGCACGGTGGATAGAGTCCATATCGCTCATACACAGTCCTACCAAACTGGAAAGGATGGAAAGGAGGTTCGTCTCTTATCCATCAGAAAAGAGCTGCGGATAAGAGGCTGGAAATGCTCCCTCTCCGTCTTCTGGAAGCCTTGAACCAAATCTCTGGCATGGAAAGACCAGCCTGATTTTCTAACCACGCAAAGCAGTGTCATTCTGCCTGTACAAACAGCACAGAAGATAGAGCCAGGCTCTACAGACAACTTGCATGGTAGGAAATGTTCGATTTTAAACAATGGCCTTTGCAGTCTGAGTGGTCACATTAAGGTTGCTTGGTCAAAGCCACAAAATTGAAAAAAATAGAACAGCTTAGCTTGGCAAAGACTAAAAGTTAACTAAATGTTCATGATATCAGAATCTGAGTGGTCTCTTCTGCCAATTGTACTATGCTGCAAAACGCAAGGTGCCTCTCTACTGAACCACGGGCCACCTCAGCAGCACATGGTGGGCGTCATGGTAGCATCTGCACAAACCCACATAAGAGACCTCAGCTTCTCTGGCAGTCTTAAAATCTAGACAAAAACACCTTTTACATACGCCTGGCTCATTAAATCTCAGCTGTGGTTACAGGCTGGTTATCCCATGGGCTGGATCACTGCTCTGCTCCACCACTGGGGATGCTACAGCCTATGGAAGGGAAAAGCCAAGGGTCTTCGCTACGGTTCAGGGCTGCAGAGCCACTATGGGAAGAGGCAGGTGAAATGTTTTTCTTCCTTTTTAAATGAAAATGAGAGGTCTAACAGCCCAGGCCCACACATACTGTTTGGAGCAATGAATTTGATGCTAATGGCAGTGCACACCATCCAGAGAAGATTCTGCAAAGTGCATTTCTTTCTCTGATAGCTTCAGGCTCTGCAGAGCGTGGTGCCCCTCCATAGACTGTCGCACGTATTTTTTGAAGGCTCTAGTCAAAGTGCGTTATGAACATGTGTTGTGTTTTAACACAGACTTTGCCAAGCCAAACAGACTTGGAAAGAGAATATTGGTGGAAAAATAGCAATTAAATATTTTTGCATATCAGTCTTGCAAAACACAAAGTTCTCAGTAAACCATTAGAGGAAAGGGGCAGGAGAGAATATGTTTCACTACAGTGGCTGCAGAACCAAATGCTCTCTCTGGAAATAAGCTAATAAGGAAAAACTGAGTCAGTTAGTGTCTGAGAAGCAACTGAACTATCTGAGATGAGACTGCCCAGATGAAATGAACTGAGAGGAGAAGGTAATTAATGCAGAGCAATCAACCAGCAAATAAATCAGATTCCTGACAGTCGTTATGCTTTGGGAAGGCCCCAGTCATCTCCTTTAGTAAGAGTCTACTGTAACTCACAACTTAACACTAAGGCAGCTTTGCTGCAATACTCAACTTACGTGTCTTTTACACTTCCACTTTGTAACTACACATCCAAATAACACCTCCTCTCTGCCATACCCTCGGTCTCTGCTTGGCCAAGGAACCCAAACTGCCAATGCTGATGTTTAAAAGCCCACAGGAAAGGGCTTGAAATTAGGTATTTGCAATTGCATAAATTAATCTACTGCAGGCCTCAGTCCTGCGTGACCTGAGGCCACGCACTCAGTTAAAATGGTCAGACACTCTGAGGCACAGGATCCACCTTGCCTAGTCACCAGGCTCTAGCAGCACCTCAAAACAGACAGGCAGGAAAATCCATTAGGAAGTACATATAGACGCTTCCCTAAAACACTCTGGCATCTCAGGCATCACGCTCAGTCATCTCTTCCCAGTGCTGGGGAATCAGAACAGGCACACGGAGACCATTTGAGATCTTTCACCTTCCTCACTTTCCTTTCCTCAATTTTCCCAGCGTGACGATATCCTTTTTGGAACACCGTGACCCTGATACATGGATTGAGTGAAGGGCACTGTCATGTTTTCAGGTTAGAGAAGGGCACTGTCATGTTTTCATGCTCGCTGTGTGCTCCTCTCCTAGCAAACCCCAGCATTGCTTGCTTTCTGATTGCTGCTGAGCTCCAAGCTGGCACTTTCATGAAGCTGCCTATTATAACCCCAAGGGCTTATTCCCAAATAGCAACAGTCAGCTCACGGTCCATCATTTACCTGTAGAGCTGGCAATGTTTTTCCCTCCGCGTGTTTCACTTCGTGTTTGCCTACACCAATTTCCAACAGCCGTTTCAGAGCCTGAGCAGTGCAGCTTCCTAGCATGAGCAACAGGCTCATTGCTTATTACTAATTACTATCACTCCAAAGCAGTCCTTCACCTCACTTCTGTTCCTGCAAAGTTTGCTCCTTGATACAGTCTTTCAGGAAGAAAACAAACTGCAGAAACAACCACGGCTGCTTCCCAACTCCTTCCAGTTTCACTGCTAGCCAAGGAGCAGGAGAAGATGGAAGCCCTGTGTGTCCAGCTTGCTCATTTGCTACAGCTGCAGCCCATCCATCCCATCAGCTCTTCACCTCTGTTACCAGCGCACTGTTTTCTCTGGCCTTGGTCCTCCTACATGTACTATTTACCACTTTTCATAGAAGAATTTCATGAGATAACTGCTTGAATACCAATTGCTGGTGGGTGGTTCATGCAGGAATCCTTAAATGACACTGAGGTTTAATTGGGTTTACTTATCGACTCTTCAAATGGAATAGCACAATTTGCTCCTTTATTTTCTGTTCTGGCCACAGCTGCACGGATATACAGGTTTGTTTGCTTTGAAGTAAATAGCTGTTGCATTTCTCCTATGTTACCTGCTGAGGTACCCAATGAGAGAATTTTTGCTAGCCCAGGAGCTGGACCGTTGCATAATAATAACAACACAGCAGTGCTCAGCTGCTGATAAAACTATTCTCCAAGCAGGTCAGATCCCTTTCCTCTCTGTGGCCCCGCACCCTGGGTCCCCAGCACCCCTATAGAACAAGTTTGCCTGCTAATACCAGTTCCTGACCTATAAACCAACTGCAGGAAAGGCACAAGGTACTTAACTTTTTTCAGCCGTGTTACCAAGTCGCTTCAGCCGCTTTGTTTCCTGTTAGGAAACATAAAAGCCCCGCTCCACATGAGCCCAAATACGGTGCCTGCCATGGGCTTGCTAAAGGGATCACACCCGAGCAGGGCACAAAACCCAAAAGGGAAGGTTGTTCAGTATTGCTGCCGTTAGCACACCAGAATCTTAGGAATGAGAAAAGCGGGAGCGCCCAGTTTACACGGTGTGCCCAGCTTAAGGCTTGCTGCTACTTCCTCGTTGAGCGCTAGACTTTACCAGTGCCCATTTTGGTCACCAGCCTCAGAAAAGGTGTTTTTCTAGTAAAAGCAAGAATGCAGAAAGATTTATTAAAAAAAAAAAAAAAAAGAAAAAAAAAAAAAAAAAAAGAATAAAATAAAAACAAAAACCCAGTCCATTTCCCCAACTCACAGCACTCTCCTGTGGTAGCTCTCCCGAAGCTCTTCCAAGATGCGTTCCTGCGAGGCCGAGGCCGAGCAGCGTGGCGCGGCCGCCGCAGAGGCCCGTGCGGGCGCGCAGGGGAAGCTGCAGCGCTCCGCGCCGAAACGAAAGCGCGCGGGCGCCCGGAACTCGACTGTCTCCGTGCTTGGCCCCTGCCGGAGACAAGAATAAACAGAAACACAAATGGAGGAAGCGGCTGTCCCCGCAACTCCTGGGACAGCCGAAAGGATCGGGCAGACGGGGTTGCTCCTGCGTGGCGCTGCACAGCACGGCGGCTTGTGACTGCGCATCCTTGGGGCAGCTCGCAGGGCATGTTTTCCTTGTGTATAATAATAATAGAAATATCAGTATGGCCCCCGGCCTTGCCGTGCCCATCACTCATGCCAGAGGGGAAGCTGGGGACAGCAAGCATTCCCCTGGGACGCTTCTCCCTACGCGTTGCACTTGTGAGCTCTTCCTGAAGAGAAAAGCGACCCCGTGCCCCAGTGTGAGACCCCGGGAAGAGGCGGCGAGCAGCCACTCAAACCACACTGCTCTGCTCCAGTGTTACTCAGGCCTGTGCTCGGCTCCACGGCCTAGACAAGAACTGGTAATTCTGCCAGCGCACGAGCTGAAGGGGATAAATCCAAGTCGTCTCAAAATACATTTCCAGCTGCCATGAGCTAATGGCAACTGAGGCTTGTCTTGTGGACAAGCTTGTCTTTCCACACGTCTTACCCCATCCCAGCCTCGACCTCGGCTCTCCCACTACACTCCCATGTACACACACCCTCATACACTCACAACCTCATACACCGGGTCCTCACACAGCGATGAACAACTCTCGGAATCGGTGAGACTCCCACCAGGAACAGGTTGTGAAGGAATAGTCTCCTGGTTCTCCATGCGGCCTTGTGTTATGGACTCTATAGGAGAGTCTCTGTAAGAGAGCCACTCTTTTTTTCATTCCCTGCACACCAGGCAAAAGGAAAACACCCGGGCTTTTTCAGTGCTCCTCCAGGCTTACACGGGCTTCTGGCTTCCCAGGTGCCCTGCAAACACTATATATACACATATATATATGTATATGTGTATATATATATATGTGTGTGTGTATATATATATATATATCTCACAGAAAGGCAATTAATTAAAAGCTACAGACAAGCTCATTACTCTCTGCATGGACACCTCATTGCTCTACCAGTGCCAGAAACCCAAGATCGCTGCTTGACCAGGTCTTACAGAGATCAAGGATGGATGCAGATAGCCAAAGCTCATCTTTCTACCCCCCAGAGTTGCCCGCTCAGTCTCCAAAATGACACAGAAAAGCAAGTGATGATCACTTATTTATTTGAATAAATATTACAGCGGTCACAAACCATGCACTGATTTTCTACAACACTCCTGCTGTCATTTTTAGCAAACGTAGCATTGCATTGCAACGTGCTTACAGTACACAAACCTTGTCACAAAGCTGGATGTGTTCAGCATGTGACAAGTCCAGAATTTTATCGGCAAGCTGGGTTTTAGTAGCTAGAAATCCAGAGGAAACACTGTTAAGGAAAAAAAAAAAAAAGTAGAAAAGATTCTTAAAAGATACATTAATACTGAAAAACCTGGGGGAGAGGGGTAGAAAGGCCTGTAACATTTTACCCTGATGAAAAACAATACAAAATCACACACACACACAAAAAATTGCCATTGCTGCTTTTCCATCTTGAAAAGCAGAGTGAAAGTATCTGGGCTTCTGCTGTGATAATATAGCTTACTGGAGCTGAACTGGAGCAGATGCATCTAAAGGTCAAGCTGCATAGGTGGAAAAGACATTTCCCAAAGTACGTACAAATGCAGGAGCTTTAACACTGCAGCACATTTAGCATTCCAGATGAACTCAGTAGCATGCAAATCTGTCCCACTGGTCCCCAAGGGAACACGTTGCAAAATCCAGTTACAGAAACGGTTCCTGAATAACATTTTGAACACTTATCTTTCTGAGAGAGAAAGAGGAAAGTTTCATAGCTACCTAACAGGAAACTATGGAAAGAAAACAGGTGTTTAGGAAACTATGGAAAAAAAAACAGGTGTTTAGGGAAGGTTTTACCTACATTACCCTTTCTGTAAACTGGCTTGCTTGGGATGAGATTCCAGTTCAGATAAATGCATTCCCCATCCGAATCCAGTTAAAAATAAAGGCAATGTCTGCAAGAGTCACCTGGCTGGGCAGCAGGGAGCCTAGGTAGAAGGAAGGATGTATTTTCCCTGGGCAACATTTTAGCAGCAGGTTTGAAAACATGACAAAATCCACAGGATATGACACTTGCTCTCAACCCATCCAGGACACCATGTCTGCAGCTTCAACTTGACAGGATATTAATGCAAGGCATACTAATAGAAACCTATGCTTCAGGTTGTAGAGAAGGGACTTCGGTTGCAGGCAAATGGGCAGATTAAACTAACTGAAAAAAGACACAACCTTTCAAAACTTGGTGACCTGCTCACGGCGTCTATCATGCAATGAAGATACCAATTACAAATCCCCTTCTCAGAAACAGTCAACTTTCCTGACCCCAAACTGCTCTTCCCAACCTCCACTTGTTATTTTCTTTTTGCTTTCTGGGTTAGTATTACCAGAAATTTCAAAACTAGGTTCTCTGGAGGACTTTCCCAGCACCTCAGAGGATACGCACAGCATGTGCACTTCCACCCTAGCTGAAAGCAGGTAGGGTGGAATGACAGCTCCTTAAGAGATTTCTTGTTTCCCATTAATACACTGAATTAAACAGGGAGTTTGATTCCCCTTTCAGTCAACCATCTTCCAGCTTTCAGTCTCAGGATATCTCTATTCCACAGCACAAGAGTTGGACCGATTTCAACTTTCAGAAGAGCTGAAAGTCACAGCTCCTACAATTGTCTCTATAATAACTGATGGCACCATCAGCGTCTAATGGTCCATCTGCCATACTAGGCAGTGTGTGAACTGGCAGATCAGCACTCTCCTGAAGTGCACCCAAGCACTGATTCCCCACAAGACTTTGGACAGTAGGTGGGATCCAAATTTATCTTGGAAAAATGGGAAATATCCCACCTTCTCTTTTTGGGAAGAGGCAGTCAGAGGAGAAGCACATTTTCCCCCACACATTTCTGAAGATTAAAGTATGTTGAAGGAAGGAAGGAAGGAAAATATCTCCACTATACACCAATTCGGACAGCATGTTTCCTCTTGAGCTCAGAAGGGTAAGTAAGGCTTGGTGTAAGAAGTTGGCTTCCCAGAGGACTCAGGTGAACCCCTAGGGCAGTGCAACAGTATCTACTTCCTTTTTGAGGTGCTCTGCCTTCTATTTCACATAAAACCATATCTGTCCATAAAAATGTGTCCCTGACATGACACATAAAAGCAGCAGTTCAGTGGTCAAATCTCTCTCCTCTGCCTTCCAAGGAAGGCAGTTCTAGTAGACACATATTTCACAAATTATTTATTATGGAAATTGCAATCCCAATTCCAGCTTTTCTCAAAAATGTAGCCAGACTACTGATATTCCAGCACAGGCTCACTGTGCACACTGCAGTATCTAACATATCAAAAGGCAGGAACAGCTCTACAGATGAAACCCATTAGGTGCAAAGAGGTAACAAGACTCTCCAGGATACATCCAGCAATGCCTTCTTGAACCAGATCCCCTCTAAAATCCATAACAGCTTAAAAGACTATGGGGCTAGGCCAGAGCCTAGGAGAGGATTTCGTGGGATGACACAAGGCAACTCGATGAAATTACCTGAAAACACAACTGGCATCGCTAACGAGCTTCAAACCTGAGTGCCAAACACTGGCTTGCACTATGTGCATACGTTACGTGTCTGACACAGTCTGGCGCAATCCAGAAGGAAAGGTGGGCTCTTACTTTTACCAGCAACTCGATTTTACTCTTTAGGAAAGAAAATGCATAAAACTCTCTTTATAAATGCCTGAGTACTGTACAGCTGCCAGTAACTTCAGCAAGAATTTGAACTTAGAACTTCGCTGCATGAAATGAAGAGTCAGCCTTTAAACTGTCAAGCTGTCGAGAACTGTGATTATTCTTCAGGGACAATTCAGAAATGATTGGGGAGAAGATGCATTAGTCCAATGTGCACATATTTCGCTGACCTGATTCAAGCTGCACACTAAAATATTGACTGCTGCTCTAGCAAACAAGTTTCTCCTGCTGTGAAGAAACAGAGGCAGACATGATTAGATGGTCACCCCATTGCAAGACTTATTCTGTGTAAACATTGAATGGAAATAACACTGAGTAGTATGAGGTTGACACCAAAATCAGGACACTTTTAAGGCTTTCACTAGGTAGCTTCAGATACCTCCCAGCCCCACAGCAGAACAAACAAAATTTTTATTTAACAGAAAAGGCCCAGCTTCTAAGTAAATTCCAATGCTGTTTTTCAGTTCCTAACTCTTAAGCCTGGAACACCATCCAATGCCAATAGCAACCAAGTTGTTTACAAAAGAAAGTCTGGTATAGTATCAAAAAGTCTACAGCCATGAGGAAGCTCTCATGTTTTCCCTGCTTATTAATTAGTGGTATATTTCTTTTATCACAAGAAGAACATTTGCTGACCATAACATACAATAGACCCAAGAGTGTCTTCTGGCAAAAGTATGAAATGTCAACACTTTTTCAAGTGACCAACAGAATACACATGCATTATTTTAGTGGAGTGTCATACAAGGAGCTAAAGGGAAGTCACATCAAGTGCAGAAAGAATGCATGAAGTATAGTATAAGGCACAAAGACAGTGTGCAGAAGGTGTTTTTATTGTATTTTTCCCTAAGAAGGTTGGAAGGACGAACATCTCAGCAGCTTTCAGGTTCACTCGACGTTCTTGTACTTTGTGAACAGGTTGTACAGAACCCTGAGGGTAGACTTCAGATCCAGGTTGACAACATCTGTGAAAAGGAAAAAAAAGAAAAGGAAAAATTCTTAGTTCTTAATTTGCTTCTAGTTCTCCCTCCTCCTTTGGCCTCAAAGGAACAAAAGCCTTCTCATCTTTGAGCCTGTAGGAACAGCAACAGAAAACCCACAGAGGTGCAATCTCAAAAATTAAGGATTGTAATGTGTCTGTGTGGTGCCGCTTCGAACCTTTTCATGATACTGCAGTCACAACTAACTTTCTCTGGGAAACAGGAGAAGAAAGTAATTCCTATCTTCCGTTCCCCATCCATATTTAGTCACAGAGCAGGCCTGCTTCTGTCTGAGGCCCAGGAGAAGGGCTTTAGAAATGCTCGCTCCTGGCAATAACATCGTGAGCGTCGCATCATCTTCTGAATTTGCACAAATAGCTGCACTAGCTGCAGAAGCAAAAACGTAACTGTAGCCATCGTGTTGCACTGAACCCCATGTGCCAGCAACTCTGCAATCCTGCAATCCACAAATAAAAAAGAATTAAATTATCCCCAAAGCTTTCTATTAACTAATAATTTTCTAATAATATTACCTAGCAACTCTTGCCATTCTAGTCCAGGGAACAATTCTGGCAGCTCTCAACAAAAGGTTTTTTACTAGCACCTCCCATCCTATAATAAAATATCAGGAAATACCAGAAACATCTAAGCCAGGGACTGCAGGGGTGGGGAAAAGGCAAAACACAGGGAAAGCCAAAGAGGGGAAAGGAAATGGTGAATAGATAAGGAAGGAGGAGGAAGTGAAAATACTACACTATCTATGGAAACAGCATTAAAAAGAAAAGATTTTAAAAATCACTCAAGGAAATAGGGTGATAGCAAACAGTGAACAGACTATGTGTTATTAATGTGAGGCCCAAGGAAAACACCTACTGCCTGTTTTGAAAGATCACTGCCAGGACCTCCCTGCCTCTCCCTCTATCCCATGCTTGATTACTGTCTATAACCCCCCCATTTCATCTGATATTTTCAGTCATCTTCCAATATGTTCTTTCTGACTTTTTTACTGTGTCATTTTCTCTTTCTTTTCTATATGTTACAACAGAACCTTCTGCTGTGCCAAAAAAAGACCGTAAGTGCTATGAGACAATGCATCCTGAAGAAAGAGGTAACTACAACTGAACTATAAAATACACTTCTGAGTTTTTCAGGCTTCGTGGAAAGCTGCTTACTCTCACAGCATTCCCAGTAAAATAAAAGCCTGAAAAGGGCAGGATCAACGTTGGCCCTTTTATACCTTGGCCCAGTCGCCTCAGAGATTGCAAAAAGTACATTTAGCCACGGGAAACGTGCTTTCCAGCAGCTCCCCGCTCTAGAACTGGCAAATGAAGATGAGTATCTGGAGCAGAGACATCCACAGGCAAGTCTGACCACTCTGATTTGTAAAACACTTAAACAAAACAGTGACAAAACACTAGGAAAATGCAAAAAAAAAAAAAAAAAAAAAAAAAGAAAAAGAAAAAAGAAAGAAAGAAAAAAGACCCAAACAGACCATTCCAAATGAGGAAGTAAAGGCCAGGGAGCACTAAACATTCAGGGATCTTGGGTTATCTGCCCCAGTACCAACATCAGGTAGCACCGTGATGTGAGTTGCCTCCGGCCTGGGGAGGCAGTTTAGGGGTCCCTATTGATCCCAGTGTCTAACAGGCATTCCCAGGAATAAGCGTGATGTTCATCCTCCCATTCCTTATTTTAAGATGAAGCAAGCGCACTTGTAACATTACCAACAATAACTAATAAAATGTTAACCGAAAATAGTTATAAATCACCAAAGTAGTTTAAAATATTCCATTAATTTACAACTTTCACACTCCATCAGAATTCCTGGAGAGGCTAATAAATCACCCCATTAAAGTGTACTCCTGCTGTAACAATTCAGCATTCAGTCCTGCCGCTGGCTCTACCTACTAAATTGGCCTGGGGAAACAAGGAACACGATCTGCCCTGTATGCTCCTATTTTTGTACATCACTAGTAGGAAGATGCACTGAAATATTAAGCAAGACCTGTTGCTTGCAAGCAATGCAGAAAGTATAGGCTATAGAAAGAAAACTTGCACATTTTGGCATTATGCAATGTTTGAGATGAAAAACCTACAGCAACTAATTCCCAATTTCCACCGAAGAGCACAGATCTACCTCACATGTTTTCCAGCCCGTTTAGGATGGAAAAATAAATCCCGGGTGCAGACACAGAGGATGCCACCCACAGAACCTTTTGGCAAAGCAGTTCTTGAAGAAGAACAGTCTCTCTAGAGGAAATGCTGGTCCCATACACAACAGGAGCAGGCTCGCTCCAAAAGCTGGGAGCTTCCGCCAGCGGGAATGGGATCACACACAGAAGAGGAAGGAAAACACCCAAGAGGCTGAACATCCTGCAGCAGCATTACACAAACAGGACTGTTTTGTTAGCCAGCTTGGCTTTCTAACTTTTATTAATAATTACATTTTAAATTAATAAAACACTTGAAGCTGCAGACCTCCAATCCAGTCATAACAGCGCTGATGCCCTGCTGCTCAGTGACGCCACACACCGTGTCTGGAGCAAACCAAACACAGTCTGCAGCAGTGTTCAGTCATGGCAGGGTAAGGGGATACACAACATGCCTTCACAGGGAGGTTATCTCCTCTGTCAGATCAACTGACAGGCAAAAACAAAACAAAGGGGGAGCTTTCGACTAGACAGGTCGTCTTCTAGGCTTTTAGTGGTTTATCACTTCTGGATCAGGCTTGTCTGGGCTCTTATTAATGTCGTCTCTTGCTACAGTTTTTCCAACTCTTTGACTCAAAAAGTTGCACTTTCTGATCCTGTATTCATGTTTCTCCAGTTCCCTTGTCCTCCTCATAAATCCATGGAAGTAGCTCCAATAATCAAAACATTCCCCCAAATTCGGTCTCCCAAGTCAGTGTCTTATTTCATTCCATTCTTCTCCAGTAGCACTTTTCACCCTCAAAACTTAGAACAGCAGCACTGACAAGATACACACATTTAATATGGTGCCTTTTCCCCAATACAACCAGCTTCATTACTGGCTAATCCATTTACTGTTGTCATTTTACGTCATTTTAAATCAGGGTGATCATTCCTCATAAGCCCCTTGTTTTCTGTTTGTTCTGTGTAGCCTCTAGTAAGCATGTAGTTTGTACCACCAACAATAAGAACTGATCAGCTGGCTGTGTGGAAGTTTTAAATGCCTCCTTCTAGCCCCAGCACGAGCAACACTGCAGACATCATCATTGGATTCAATATTCTGAGGTTCTAAGGGCAAAGCAGTAGCACTTACAAAATTCCTTTCCGACCCCAAGGGCCAAATATACCAAGAAGAGAGTTTGCTACCAGTTCTCCTAAGTATAAGAAGAGACTTTCAATTATCTGTCGCTTCAATCTGATCATGAGAGTTCAAACCAGCTCCAGGTGTAACAGTGATAGGATTTACAGCCTGAAAAGCTTCCTACCAGGACTGTAACTAGGAATACGACTTAACTTTATAATGCAGCACTGCAAAGCTCTTGAATGAAAGCTAGTTGTACATCTTGGAGGACCTATTCCAGAAAGAACCACACGCAAGGACATGTCACACCGATAATCAGATGGCCGTGATCAGCCATGCTGAGTCCAGTTGGAGGCCTGTAATTAGTGGTGTCCCTCCCCCAGGGGTCAGTCCTATGTCCAGTCCTGTTTAATTTATCCATCAACAACCTGGATGAAGGGACGCAGTGACCCCTCAGCAAGTTTGCTGATGATACCAAACTGTGAGGAGTAGCTGATAGCCCAGAGCGTTGCGCCACCAACCAGAGGGACCTGGACAGATTGGACAACTGGGCGGTGAGAAACCTCATGAAGTTCAACAAGGGCAAGTGCAGGGTCCTGCACTTGGGGAGGAATAACCCCGGACACCAGTACAGATTAGG
>JAVCKT010096801.1:0-12526 GCA_032273925.1 Rhynchotus rufescens | reverse complement strand
ATTTTGCTACTAAATAGAAGAGATATTTTCTTTTCAGGACTTCTAAATAAAGTTCAAGGAGAGAAGGAAGGAAAGTCCCAAACATTCTTAGCTACTTAAAAGATCATCATCTTCCAGAGAATCAGCTCCAGAGAATCAGGCTTCCTCACTGCTGGCTCTAAAGCAAGTCTAGCAATGACAGCACAACTCCAATGAAATCCCCTTTTTCTCAGACACTGCCAGCTACAACGATATTTGTTAGAGGGATATTGCAAACTATATCAATCTATATTTTTCCATAATTGAATGGCAAGGCTGATACAGGCATCAGTGGTTGAACTCAAGCCTTCGGATAAAGCACTACAAATCTGGATTTTAAGCCTTTTTATGTGTTGAACTAGTCAGTGCAGCAGTAATATCCTAATGTTAATACCCTTTCCGACTCTAAAAAAAATCTTCCAAGATTTCATGCTGGTCACTTACAGAAGAAAAGATGTAAAATATAAAAACTCAGCAAAATATTCTGAAATAGCACATTGTCAGAGAAGGAGAAGAAGGTTTTAACACTTCATAACATTATTGGAGAGCAAAGACTCACTTCACTTCCTCTCACTATCTGGACAAACTCCAGGCTTGAAAGGCTAGAAGGAGAGTTTTATATACCAGTTTTAAGAAACAGAAGTGCATCAGCTCTTTGGCAGACTGACATCCTCCTGCTCAATGCTGAACTCTTGCACAACATCTTCTACAGGCAGAGCCCCATATCATGATAATATGTAAGATCACAACTCAGATGCTAACAAGGTGGCTTGAGAAGACATCTCTTCTCGTCAGTGAGACATCCACTCGAGAGCTTCTACCTCATGCTTTAGAAACACGATGTTCAAACTGAATAATGAGAAATGAGATGCTACAATTAGACGTACCACTGACCCAGTAAGGTGATTTTTGAGTGCTTAGGTTCACCTCTCTCCTCTAGTTGTATCATCTTCTATATGCAGTATAACCCAATAATACCTATTTAGCTTCCAGTTTAGGAGTTTCACATGTATTTTCACCACTTGCATGCAACAAAAGAGATTATAAATATTTTAGAATGTTCTTTGCTGTAACAGAATAAAAAAGTGATTAGTGACTTCTTGGAAGTGGCTAAATTAACTAGTATATCATTGCCTGAAGCATTCCCTATCTTTACTCCTCAGCAGGCAAATAAAGATGTTGTAGTCAGTACTTTTTAAATTAATGTTTGCTGGCATCCAAATGAAAGTTTGTTGATCCGCTTGTCTTAAACAAACAGGAAAAAAAACTTCAAAATTTTGAAAGAAATAATTGAGTCTTATTTACTTAATTGCTGATTATAGAATCAGCTACTTCTGTCTTGGTTAACTCTTCAGAAAGGGCTGCTTTCTGTTCACAAGGATATGGAACACCCAGTGCCAAATATGACTATGCTCCCTCCTGAATTTAACAATAATGTAGATTTCCATAATCTGCTGCCTACTATTAAAAAAACAATCCTTCAATCCTGAATTCCTTCAAACCTCTCTCCATTTGAAACAGTGAACTGAAGCAAAGTTTTTAGAAAAAGATATTTAATGTAGGTGATAGAAAATGCTTTATATGTAAAAATAAAGGGGCACCTAACAACACTTGTGGCAAAAGACACTCATGAGATCGAATCTGGTGTATTTCCCATGCAATGCAAGTTCTCACTCTGTTCTACCTCCCTGTGATGATTCAGGGTTCTGTCATCTGTATACTCTAGAAAAGTTATGCCAACAAGAAATTTAAAAGGCAAATATTGTGCCTTGCACCAGTCATTCCTGCATTTAAACCAGAGCAATAGGAGAGACTAGCACAATGATGGGCTATTGTTCTAACACAACACGAGCAACTTGATTAGAGGTTCTGACAGGAGAAGACTTAAGATGGACCGTGTAGAAGGGGACTACACAGTTCTCCAAGAACATCTCACTTTGATGTAGTTACTGTTCCTGCTCTGGTTGCAGGTACTATTTTCTTTACTTTGGGAGGGCCGCACTAACATACGAACCCTTCAGCAAGGCCAAGTGCAGAGATTTCCTTCAAAGAATGGTGATTACCTCAGGAATTTTTCTGTCAGAGAAAATATCTCACTGAGTTTTTATCCCTCAACACTGAGCTAAAATCTAATAACAAGAAGCATGGCTGAAAAAAAGTATATTTTACTACAGACAAGGACTTCAGATGGCAAAGAAAATGAATGAATAACAGTCTGTTTAGCTTGAACTTTCTATGAAGATGTCATTTATCAATAGGTAATGCAATTTATTCCTCTGACATTTGCCAGTGACTCTCAAGAGCTTTGATAACAAGATCTGTACTTCCAGACTCTAATTTTGTTTAAATTTTGTTCACTTAGTAGAAGAGCTCAGGAAAAAAAACAAAACAAAACAAAGACAACAAAAAGCAAGCAAATAAACAAACAAAAAAACCCAGATGAACAAGAAAGAATTTGCTTCTTATTTGTTTGATTTCATTTTTCCTCCTTCAATGAGGATTTTATCCTTTGCACATACCCTGAAAACAGCCTTCTCTCCACTATATGTATTTCAGATGAAAAATGAACCTGTATCTGTGAACAACAGGTATAACCTGTATTTACTATCATGTATATCAATATGTGGACATGCAGACCGTGGAGGACAAAGCTAAGAAGTTGCTGACAATGAAGATTATAGCTGCACCCAGCTCACATACCCTCATTGGAGCCAACCTGATCTTCTATCCTTGAGAGGGAAAGCAATGAGAAGTATAAAAGAAAAAGAAATTAAAACCTCTCATTTCAGAGAGAAATAAAACTTACTGTGCAATAAAGGAGTGAGGAAAACAAGGATTTGGTATTGCTTGTTTTCATCAAAGCTGCAAAAAATTCAATCAATCAATTACATTCACATTTCAGCTTCAAACTCTAAGATCTAAGCCACAGACCTGAATTTAATTCTTTGTAAAAGTACCTTACATTACAAATTGTGCAGCATGATCACATCCTTTATTTCTTTGACCCATGTGGAAATTATGATAGTGATATAAAGCTGGTAAAGTTATATATATATGTTATATATGTAAGTTGTTAAGACTCTCTCACATTATCAATGCTATAATCCCTCACATTTTTTTAACATCTTGTCATATAGCCATACATTAATCAATTCAAAGCTGCTCATGGTAATAAATAATGCATCAATTTTGTATGGTTACTGTACCTGGATTTGACACATCAAGCCAAGGTCTACTCTCTTACTCGAGTCCACAGCTCATCCTGAAGCTGCAGATGAAGAATTGGTTCCTTTCACGTGCCACTTATTACAGCCATTAAAAGAATAAGCAGAGGAAAAGTACATGCTAGTATAGCTGTGTAACTGGTAATGCTTTCTTTTCTATGAATTATAAGTTTATATGAAATATACCAAAATCAAAGCTGGGCCTTAATAGCTTTTTCATTCCCTCTTCTTTGTAATGTGAGAATATGCCATTTTCTATAAGATCAAAAACATTCTTTTTATGGCTAGCAAATGTGTTCACAGCAGGACCAGCAAAGGATTGCTTTGGGAGACAGCCAAGTCAGTGACCAGATAAAATGTAATTTTATTTGTTGTGTCTAGGAATCATGCAATGTTGGCCCTATACAAAGACATCCAAAATCACTCAGAAAAAAAAATCAACAAAGCTTTTAAAAAGAAATTGCTGAAAAATGGTGGAGAGAGAAAAGGTGGAGCATTCACCAACCCCATTATACTGGTGAATGCCTGGAACAGAATTAGCCAGCAAAATACTGCTGCTTCAGGCCAAAAAATAAATGTTTCCTAATTTACACAGGGCACGTAGTGCAGCCTGGCTAATGCTTCAATAGAGATGATCACAAGCATAAAACTGAAATGAGTCCTTGTTGAAGTCTATCTAAAGAAGTATTTCTGAGCTGTTCAAGCCGGGAAGTGCTGGCACAGGGACATGAATTGCAATGTGAGAAGAGCCCTTGTCTGACATCTCATCTCCATCAGAAAATGAAACATGAGAAAAGTATGTTTCCACAAAGTTTGTAATGAACTTGAAGCTCCCTAGTTCTATTTACTGCACTTTATGGTGTTATTTGATTGAGATATAGATAGATAGATAGATAGATAGATAGATAGATAGATAGATAGATAGATAGAAATATATAGAAGGAACATCTTAAAAATCTAAAGAACAAACAATTTTACTGAGGAAAGAGAGGAAAGAGATCATCTGGGATCTCTCTGCTTTAAAAAAAATTAAAAATTCCTTCCGGCAATGCTTATCAGAGTAGAGGCCTGTATTTTGGAATTGTCTTCATTTTTCTTTTTAAGAATATTTTGATCCATTTGCACTAGAGACAGTGAACAGTTAGATCACTGTACTCAAGGGAGTTAAGTTCAAGCCCATTGAATCCTGCTCTACAGTATAACAGTAAGGGCTGCACTACCAGTGGCCTTTTTTACAAGGAGCCCTCTTACTTCTTGTTTTCCTTGCAGTGCTGAGAGGCCAAAAGAAGAAACACAGGACCACTAACACTGTATTTTCAAAGTTTAAATGAGAAAACAGCACCTACCCCAAATAGCGTTGTGCTTTCTAAACCAATGCAGAGGGACTTCTGCAAAACTACGTTCAAGGTAAGAAGATATGCATCCTACAGCAGCTTTTATAAAGCAACTCTGATCCTCCAGGCCATTCAAAGACGGCCAGGAAGCAGCTTACTCACAGACCCAGCCTTCATCCCTTGCCTAGGCACGGTTCTCCAGTATGGAGACCAGCTCAGATCTCCTCAGTAAGATGAGACTTTCACATTGCCTCAGAGGAGGCAGGTGTCTATGGTAAATTTGCTTCTCTGGGAAGGATGCTATTCCCTCACATCACGAGTGTATTTTTGGCCAAGAGTGGAGTGTCATACATTCAACCCATCACAGGCATCCAGCAGTGCAGTGAATTTCTTCCGAGTCCTTTAATCTATTTCAAAGGATAAAACCACTCTCACAAGGAGCCAGTTCAGCTGTGATAATGATTCCTATATGACACAGTTTAGTATTTAATAGACATATCACCATCTGCTCTGACTTTAAACAATAAAATCAGAGACAGCAGCTGCAATCATTTAAAAAGCAAAAGAGAGAGGGAGGAGGTGTGTGAATATATGCAGTGCATGCGTTCAAAATGATTGCAGGGGAAAGTTTCTCAAGGTACTCTGCAAGAGAGAGCTTATCACCATGTTCTGTATTCAGCACAGCATGTATCCATCTTATATTCCCTTATGTTTTAGACATAAACCAGTGGGGGAGAGGAGGGAATAGAGCTCTGCTGAGGCAGTGACTCCCTGTCAATGACAATTTCTTCACAGCAAACAGAACTTCACAGCAAGACCTTTTCTGGTGCTGGAGAGATGGTAGGACTAAATGCAGTAGGGAGAACCATATTTTTCTCCTTGGGCTGCAAGGAGATTCGAGTTGGAGCCTGGGCTCATTTCTTGCTAAATGAAAGGACTGCATTCTCAACAGGGCACGTCTTTGCCAGCAATGCAGCACCCAGAGGCAGTGATGCTTCTGGAACTGAGGGTAATACACTGAACAGACATAAGTTAGAGCTGCAGCAAAGTCACAAGCAGATTTTGGCATCTTCTTCAAGACAAGTTCTCTGCCAGCAAGCTAAAGCAATAATTTGACTATTTTCACCAACCCCGGTGCTGAATTTCTTTAGTCAAAACAGCTATAGCTTGGGCTGGAAACTTACCTGTACTTGAAAAGGTAAAATTATGTTTTACAGTATTTTCCTAAGGAAATTTTTTAAAGTACAATAAAGACAAGTAAATGCAAAATCTTGTCAAGTGTGCATAAGAGACACCTGTCAAAATCTAGAATGACAAGCCACTGCTAAGAGAGTTGACAGAGTTGACTATAACAACTGGAACCTAGCCTAATTTTTAGTATTTGACACATTCATTATTCCTGTTAAAAGAAAAAAAAAGTCCTGCTGCAAATTGCAAACTCTGAAGCCAGGGACTTCAGAGGAGTATCCTGAGGATAGCTCTAACAGAAGGGATACTAAGATCACCACATATTTGCAAGAACAGCAAATAGAATTGATAAAATACCTAAAAGATAAAAAAAAAAAAAAAAAAGCAAAAAAAAAAAAAAAAACCCAAAAAACACACAAAATAGCCTTCTAAACTTAAAAAAAAAATATATATATAAAATTATCTCTTGCATATAGTACCCTCTGAGCAATATGTGCAACCCTCAGTACGTAAGTCAAAAAAGGCCTTATTCTCCATTCTCATAAACTAATGCGATAGTAATGCAGGTCAGAGTCCAGTGTATTTGTGCTAACGAAGAAGAACTGAGTGTTAGTTTTGATTTTATTAATAACAATCTGTAACACTACAGAAATTTCAGTTGAAGTTTTTGCTTGCATCTTGACTGCCCAGATGCTTCCCTCTAGGATTCTTGCTTTCCTGATTCTTTCTGCATTTTCTCTAGGCAGTTCCCCTACCTCCTTGCCTGTACACAGGATTAATGAACAGTGTCTTGAGTCACTGTAAGTCACAGGAGAGGAATCCCCCACCTGCCTGAAAGAGTATCATGTATTATCATACATACATCTCTGTGTATTCCCATTATATATAAATTTGAAGACTGGAAAAGCTGTGTGCCAGTTTGCTGCTTGCTGCTACAGAGCTCTGTCTAGTGTAAATCCAAGGGCTCAAAATTAGAATCTGATCAGACAGTTCAGACATGTCGTATATGTGTATATTAAGCACACCTTTTCAGAGTATGCTACATTTTTCCATTCTTTGTCTTATCTTGGAACTTTTTCTCTTTGTCCATCTTATTTTGGAAGCCAGGAAGGGAAGCTGACAGGGGGAGATCCGCTTCAATAAGGTACTAAGCTGCAACCGTTAGGGCCATGGGAAAATGCTGAGAAATAAGATGATTTAGGAGATGAGAAAAGTCATGTTAAAAATTATGCAAGTTGACCTAATGCTGAAAACCTACATTTAAAAAAATGGAAAATTGGTACAAAATTATAGTGATTATCACCAGCATCTGATGTAGCAAAATCTGACCTGACCTGGATTTTTTTTTCTTTTAACCACAGCTTTTGTAGATGTAATAATCTTTCCATGTGAATAGCTTGCCAAAAATGGTCACCAAAATGAAATTTGGATAGCACAATATCAGTTTTGTCTGGACATCTGCTCCTACTACTCTTATCTACATAATGCCAATGAATTTTTGCATTGTTTTCTGTAAACAATATTGTTACTGAAGGTTAGAAGCATATGTGTCATGCCTATAGAACCAAGCAGGGTAAAATATGCAGCTGGCAGCTAACACTGAAACAAGCAATGACATCAGCTATTTAAGTTCTAGATTTGCTAGGAATTGGCGTATTGATAAATTAAGATGTGGCCTTCTCAATCCCAAAATATGAAACCAGATTCAGGATATATAAACCACTTTCATTTGCATGCTTTCTTGATGCAGTGTTATCAGAACAGAAGGGAGACTTGTACTGATTAGCCAAGGTAAAGCAATTGGTATTCTCCCACAAAGACTGCTTACTCTGTCATATGGAGAGGAAAATACATTACTGAAATATATTTTCTTGCCATGTGATGGGAAATCATTAATGAAATAGAGCTTATTTGAATACAGAATAGATTGGGTCACTGCGTATCTTAATGGGGCATTGCCAAAGAAACATTCACTCTGTTATACTGTGACCTGGCTTGGAATAATGCCAATAGACATGTGGGAACCATGAGAAGTAGAGATGAGTTCACTGAAAAAATCACAGAGCAGGTGAGGTTGGAAGGCCCCTCTGGAGTCTGTCTCATCCAGCCACACTCCTGTGTACCTAGGTCACCTAGAGTAGGTTGCCCAGGACCATATCTAGATGCCATTGGAATATCTACCAGGATGAAGACTCCACAACCTCCCTGGGCAACCTGGTCCACAGTACACTCACTCTAACAGTAAAAATGTTTCCTACATTCAGATGGACCTTCTGGTGTTTCAGGTTGTGCTCAGTGCCTCTTGTCCTGTCACTAGTCTCCTCTGAGAAGAGTCTGGCTTTATTGTCTTTACTTTCTCTTGCTTCAGGTATTTAGTCACATTATCCTCCCTGAACCTTCTCTTCTCCAGGTTGAACAGTCCCAACCATCCCATGCCAAATCTGGTCACCAGGATCCCTAGTGCCTTCTTCACAGAGCTGCTTTCCAGCAAGTCAGCTCCCAGCTAGTACAGCTGCGCAGTGGGAGGACTCGGCACTTTCCTTTATTGAACTCATGAGATTTCTCTCCACCTCTTTCTCCAGGCTGCTGAGGTCCCTGTGAATGGCAACACAACTTTCTGATGTATCAGCCACTCCTCCCAGTTTTCTATCATCAGCAAATTTGCTGAGGATGCACTTTGCCCCCTCATCCAGGTCACTGATGGACTTGAACAGCTAATGGACTTGATATACACCTAATTATTGGCCTCCAACCTCCAGCTAGACTTTGTGTCACTGATTACAACCTTCTGATCTTGGCTGTTCAGACAGTTTTCAGTCCTTTCTGCTCATGTAGCCTGTACTTCACTAGTTTGTCTATGAGGATGTTATGGGAGATGGTGCTGAAAGCCTCGCTGAAGTCGAAGTAGACAACATTGAATGCTCTCCCCACATCTTTCCAGTCAATCATTCCGTCATAGAAAGCTATCATCTTGGCTAAGCATGATTTACCCTTTGTGAACCCCTGCTGACTACTTTTGAATGCTTTTTTACCCTTCCTGAAGCGGGAAATGGTATCCATATGATGTCAGCCAGCTCCTTCAGCACTGAGATATATCCCATCAGGGACCACATATTTGTTCATGGTTAGCAAGAGTCATCATGCAATGCCATGAAGAAAATTCAGCAACTGGCATCAGCAATTCCAGGACCACAATCAAGTTCTGCCAGCTTCCTACCCACAGCGGCCACCTATCTGGGAGTGTTCCATATTCTAGTTTTGATCTGGGAAGAGCACAGGGGATGCTTTGAACACGGTGTGGTTCACCACCTTGAGGTGGTGCTGTCATAGGATGTATCCATAGCATAAGCTAGACCTGCTCCATTTCTTCTTTAAAAAAAGACACAGCAGAAACATTTTAATTACTGACTATTTAAAGCTTGGTCTACATGAATACATGTGATCCTGTTAGGATAGGGCAACTCTTAAAAGAAACTCAGAACTCCTGGGAGAGACAGCTTATACCCTTACCCAGTGGGAGTTTTCTCATGGTTTTGAAGTCTGGTCCAAGCTAGCAATCATCAGCTCTCCGAGTGCAATTCCTAGTGCCTCCCAGCCCAGCTGGTTTCTCAGCTTCCCTGCTGTACCTGGGAATTTCTGCAGACGAGCAAGGCAGCATCTCTCATCCAAAGGAACTGTCCCTGTCTCCAGCGTGTCTCCCTCACCTGGACTCCATTACCCAGTGCAACACAGGCAACAAATTGCTGCTTAGCTCAGGCTCAGCTAAACCACAAGTAAACAAATTAACAGTTATTCTCTCTGCCAGGGGATATTCACACAAATTAGCAAGGCTAATATCCCTAGGCTCCTTCCTAGTGAAGGGAGAGAAGCTTCTTTTTGACTGTTACAGAGAAACTAGGTCAGCACTTTCTACTGACCTTCACGAATGATTTCAAGAGAATTCAAAGAACACATCCTGGAGAAAAAAGAAAAGCAAAAAACAAACAAACCCAAACAAAAAACCTCACACTTTTTGCAACCTTAACAATAAAATAAAATAAAATAAAATAAAATAAAATAAATTAAAATAAAATAAAATAAAATAAAATAAAATAAAATAAAATAAAATAAAATAAAATAAAATAAAATAAAATAAAATAACTAGCTAACTTCATCCACAATCTTTATTATAATTTATGTATAAATAAACAATAAGTGCTATACAATTAAGGAATAATGAATGGAAATAAGTTATATCAATACTGGAAGAGAAGTTGAATATAATGAACTCATAAGTCTCACTAAGCTCTTCGAAGAGCTGAGGTTATATGCAGAAAGGAATCTGTACATAAACGGGAATGCAGAACAAGGAAAATTTCATCTAGAGGGTGTTCTTTTATTATCTATATTGCTAATGTTAACCTGTCCTACTGCAGATAAAGCAATTGTATCTAAGCAACAACCACTTCAAACGTAAACATCAATATGGTAGGTGTCTAAACTTAGAGAAATGAACTCTATCCATAATGTCTTACAATGGCCTTACAATATACCTCAAACACTTCCAAATTTAAATACATTATCTGCTCACAGTTCATTTAATTGGAGGATGGGAGAGGGTATTACTTAATTCCTAGTGTTTAGGGACTCCTTTTGACCAAGAAATACCTAAAACTTCAATATCAGATTCCAAAAATGGAGGCATCACCACCAAGAAAAGTTTGTCTTTAAGAATATAGTTACCTTCTCTAAGCTACTACTTGGTAAAAGTTACCATGGCTAAACCAGATCTACAGATATAGAGGCTTTTGAGAAGCTTCATTAGATTTTGCCAAGTGGTGTCTTTAGCTAAAATTTTGGGTCATAAATTTGACAAGTAGAAAACCAGGAAGTCAAAGCCCATAAATTGAATAAGCTTTGTGTCTCCCAGAAAAAAATAACAAGTAGAGAACTCTGCATTGAAAAGTAAATCCTACTCCTGAAAAGCAGAAAGGAAAACAACTTGCAACTAGTAACCACGAACAGCCTGTTTTGAAAAAGAAAAACTGCAAGGAGATAAAGATTGGTTTTCAGAGATAGATCAAAACAGATGCTCAGTAACCTCCAGAACACTTGTTTTCTCTTACAGGATATGGCATCAGAAAGAGAAAGAAGGAAAGAATAAAATTTAACCTATAAACATAGAAGATAAATATCTTCAGGAATCTAGCAGATGTGCAAAGCAAGAATATTCAAAGCAGTGGTGATGGGATTGCACAACTAAGCATAACTGAGAGATGGTAAGAAGTTTCCTGTAGTGTAAATACTCACTTACTTATGCATTAAAGCAAGATTAAGAGACTTCTACTCTTGGTAAGTGACTTGATAAGATGGGCAATGTAAATGCTCAATGTACTAAGAGAATAAGAAATTTACTGCTAGCCATTCCTTTTGGAAAATGATAAAAAAGTAAAAAATGTAAAGCATACCATATATATTGAAATACATAACAAGTACCTCAAAACACTAATGATCACATAAATGCAGCCATGTGAAAATCATTCCTCTTTCTATGCTGGAGAATAAACAATCTACAGCAAGCTCCTGGTCACAACTCTGCCAGGAGATGTAGCGCCCTACTTTTACTCAAATATACCTGGATGCTCTTCCCATTCCTGGTGAAGGGGCCAGCAGAAGGAAGCAGGAATTGAAGCTTATGCTGCAACCCTGATTTGTGTTCACAGTAAATCCAGAGCAAAGGGGCTGGTGCACATTTGCCTGTGGTGTTGGATTCCTGTCTTTATTGCCTCTCAGCACTCCCAAGAAGAGCTGCTGCCCAGAATGCAGAAAAACGTCCGTTTAATTGCTGATATTTTATTGAACTTCTAACACACCAAGGAGTAGCTGCACAAGAAGAGAACGGTGCTTTAATCAAGAGAAGTTTTGCAGCCAGGTAGGGCATACACACACGTTCTCGAGGAAGAATAAGGAAGTATTAATGTACAGGCACCTTTTTCTGAGATATGCAGTAAAATCTTTCTGGATGCAATACTAGGGCAAATCTGGGAAATTAAAATACAGACTTGAAACACTCAAACTACAACTTAGAGTTATTTCATCTTCCTTTCTAGTAGAAGCTTGTATAAGCATAAAAATATTCCTAATAGAAATAGAAATTACTACCCAGAGGCATCAATTTAGAACTTAACTGTCCAGAGCAATTTTCACATCAGATTTAAAATCTGCTCTCATTTCAAAGTCCATTCTAAAATTAATTCCCTCTCCCTTTCAATAGAAAATAGGAGTTATGTAGAGTAAATCTGATCTTATGAGAAAAGCTGAAGGGGACATGAAGAATTTCAAAGGTACCAAGTTTGAAATACCTTAAAAAGAAACCAAATGATTCTTTTTTAAAGGATTTTAGTACGTCTTTCATGGAAGTCAGGTTCCTTTACAGGTTTTCAAATTGAGAATCTAAAAGTCAGTCCTTTAAAATAAAATTTCAAATACTGATTCTATCTCTATGAAGAATGAGTTAAAGGATGTCAATTAGCAACTCTCTGAAACTGCACCTTTGGTTAAAGCACATGCAAGAACATGATTAACTTTTGGTTCATTCCCAAAATTGCAGCTACATTGATGGCACAAAACATCAGTTCTGCTGCAAAAGACCAAGTTCTAGGACTGTAATTTTCATTATGTGCAGACTCCACCAGATACTTGGATATTTTTTCCATGATTAATCTGACAACAAATTATAGTCCTACAGGTGAAAGTGGGGGTTGCATGATCCCACACCTTGCT
>JAVCKT010096800.1:0-10971 GCA_032273925.1 Rhynchotus rufescens | reverse complement strand
GCTAATTAACAAGCAACACAAGTTAAATACATTTGCTGTAAATCATTTGACTTTGTGACTTCACAATTCTATGCAGTGGAGCCAATCAAAATATGTTTACATATCATACATATTTTACATTTTTTTTAGTAAATAACTTGGTATTTAATTGTTTGAAACATTTTTTAGATGTTCTTCTAAATTTATTCCTTTGTTCTTGGCAGGATTACTTATAATCTGCCTGTAATTCTGAAACAAAACCAGGATTTGATTATAATCTTATAAAGAAATCTTACAATTTTCTGTGATCTGATGACAATCCTATAAGACAGATTCTAATTGATACCATGTAATTTGAATTACTACCATGTTTTCAGGTACTTTTTTTTATTAGAGAGACCACTGGGACTCAAAAACTTGCACACTATTCACAGATTCTAGTTGTCTGACTGTACAAATGATCAACTTCCTCTGCATTTCCTTACTCCTTTGTGATAAATGATGAAAATTTCTCCTTGTCTAAAACATGCTACATGAATGGAAACCCTAAATAAAAACCCTAAGATATTACAGGATTCATAGACATGATATATCTAGATTCCTTTTGTTCTTCTTCAGGTAATAGGTGATTATTTCTCCAAAATGTCATCCGGTACTAAAACCATCGGACTTAACAAGTAATAGCTCATTATATAATGAATACTGAAGCATGTAGTGCACTGCTTTAAAGCTCTTCACTACCATACACAATACACTATTTAAAATTAAGCTGTTTAATTATTCAGAGGGGAAAATCTGTTTTGGCAATTCACTGGTTTGAATGGCCTTTCAATTTCTTCTTTATTAGACTCAATCTTTTCACATAATAAGATCTAATTATGGGTCCTTGTCATTTTGAAACTGGCATTAACAAGAGTAATCAAAAACTCCATGAGGTGTATGCTAACTTTTTCCTTAATCATGTTGCTAAATTGACCCATTATATGCCAAAATAAAATGTTGCATAAATGGTGAAAACAAGATCTTAGCATATCAAATAAAGAACTTTCAGGAAGAGCCTTTTTATATGTGATTTCCCAAATCATTAAATACAGAACGATATATGAGTGTGATTCACTTTTTATTTTTCCTCCTTTTTTTTTTTTTTAATACGTTGTGGCACGTCATCTGCCACACAATGGATGTTACACTGTGGTATCTTCCCCCTTGCTCATGTGGTTCAGCATGATCATAGCCAGTATATGCCAACCTATCCATGTATTAGCAGCGATGAGAGTGACTGTGCAATCCAGAGGTAATAAGAGGTAATAAAGGAGTCTTTTATGGATTTTTAAATTTTAATTTGTTTAGTAAATGTATTTTGTTATCTGAGCAACCCAAACATATTTTATAGAGTTACAGGCTGAGGAAGAAAGAGAGCCCTGCTTTTTCTTCAAGTTCCTTTGTTTAACATGCACAAAGTACTAGGAGATGCCCCAAATCCTCAAGAATGTTGAAAGTGTATCAGTTAGTATTTCTTCCAAACCTCTATCCATTCTGAGAATCTATCTCCAGCTCTACAGTGATGAGCTCCTCCTGTCTTCTGATAACTGTTCCTCTTGTTATGTCTATGCCCAGACACCACGAAAGGCAATTCATAGCACCTGACAGAGGCCCCTATCTCCCAGTGTAGGGAAGGATTCTGATATTTCACAACTGGGGACAATGTGACCGTCAGCTTCCTCCAGCCTGTGCATGAGTAAGGGTTATGATGAAAAGTACTTAATAATATTAACTACTTAATAAGATTATCTTTTCTTTTGTGGAAACTTACTGCAATTGATATTTGAAATGACCTATGGAGGTCATTAGTCCAACTCTTCCACTTGAAGCAAGGCCAATTAGGTGCAGAGAAGATATCACTTTGATTCTTCCAAGTTACAGTTACATTTTTAAAGAACTTTGGATTCTCCTATCTGTCATTGGTATTTTAACTTTTGATGTAAATTATGCTTTTAAGCTTCTGCAAGTGTTAGAAATATAACAGCATTTCTACATACATATCTCATTTTCTCTCATTAAATTCCTACAAAGTCATGTTTACCATGTTAATATATCATCTGGCGCTCAGAATGACAATCAAATATTTAATCAGCAATAAAAGCAATTCCACAGGTACACCAAAATCTATATAGAAGATTCCAGTTACTATGAAAAGTTTCCACTACCATTGTGATATGGAATGTATCTTCAGGAATTCTTACTCAACTTCTGCAATAGTGTAAGTGTAAAATTTTGCTAAATGGATAAAGTTTTTAATCTCTTTAATGCACTGCTATAAATTTCATTTCTTCTGAGAAGTTAAAGGACCTTCACAAATTTCTAAAGCAGAGTAGTTATATGAATATTTTAAGCTGCAATAACTTTGAGGGAGAGGAAATGATCAGGTTTTCTAACAGCAGTAGAAGAAGTAGTTAGAGGTTACATAGGTAAAGGACAAATTTGACTTGAAAATTGAAATAAAATTGCTTTAGGATGAAGAGGCAATCAAATATTCTTGATGATATAGGTACACCAGTTAGAAGCATGAGCATCCTTTCGGAATGTAATCCCAAATTTTCTTTTTCACTTCAACAGTTAGTTATAGGTGTTCCCTGTCTTTTGTAATTTACATCATGCCATTTCAAAAAGTCTAATTTTTATTTTATCAGTTTTCAAGAGTTTAAAACAGATGAATATTACTGTCAGAGTTTAGATATTCTCCCAAATTTAGCATGGGCCATTGTGTGATTTAAGGATACAAGGCTCCTCTCTAAGTGGGATAGATATCATCATGGTAATGTGAGAGAAGACATCTTGCTAAAATTTGTTATTCTCTTTTTTTTTTCTTTTTCTTTTCCCTTCACTTACATCATGTCTTAATCATTTAGCTTTGCTAGACTTTGCTATAATTTTTCCAACATAATTTTGAAATCAACATTGCTATGATAATTTATGTTAGATTATGAGCAGGCATGAATTATTCAGATTATTCTATGGAAGAGATAATCTGTGTTTAGATAAAGATGTCTGGAGGATCCTGAGAAATAATATTAGCATGAGGAATATGTATTTGCTTGTTTGCTTTTATTCTGCAGTCCTGTCCATGTTTATTCATATACCACAAGACAACTATAGAAACGTAAAGTAGAAAACCATAAATATTCTTTGCGGTGCACAAGGAAAGCTAACTTGACTGTGATGTTATAGTAATAAGAGCTGGTCAAGTACAACATAACTTCATAAACATAAAATCTGGTGCTTTATTGGAGCCTCACTTTTTTAAAGTAGAATGAATATGTTTAATTCTATTCACATATTTTCAGCAGCTATTTTAGTTTTTAACTTAAAGTAGTCAGCCTATTTACTCTAAAATCACAAAAGTAGTTTGGTACTGCTACTGAAATCAACTTATTTGGCTCATTCCAGGAAACAGAAAATGTCCATACAAAAAAAAAAAAAAGAAAGAAGATATAATGGAATCTAACTAAAGAAAAGAAGATCTCTATTTTATAATGCTGCCCTCATAAATCATGAGTTTTAAAGAAGAGAAGCAATCATGGTTGCAATTACTGTGTGCAAATAAAACATAGAGGCAGAGGGATTAACATATCAGTGGGAATGGAGATGATTAAATATACTTTGGTTTGTCTGTGTTTGTTGACCTTGTCCTTTCTTGTCCTTCTTTTCTACCAATTCCCTTTACAAAATATGTGAGACTTTGACAAGTGATGAGTGCTTTTGTTCTTTAACTTAAATTTAACTTTAAATTTTATTCCAAAATCTCTTATATGAATAAATAGATTTGGGAAACTGAACTTCTGTTAGCTTTTTTTTCTGGACTGGCATTTAGGTTACTAAAACCAATAAGTCCAGAAATAGTCCAGAAATAAATTCCATGTATACTCTGAGGACACTTACGCTACCAGTGAAGTAGGACAGGCAAGGAAGATTTGTGTGTTGCAAGATATTTTCAGATTTTCTATATCCATTATGTTTCTCACTATTATTGGTAGTTTTCAATTTCTGGAAATCTGTGCAAGTTTATTAAATGCATTATTTCTAAATATGTGCATCCTGCCTGTTCATGCATGTTATAATGTTAAATACCAAGGAAAATAAATAAAGTGTATTTCAAAAGAAAAGTGAATTCAACTACTTTTTTTTGATGACTAATTTTCTGAAGAGAGAATGTCATCCAGAACAGGATGACTCATCCTGGTTGCTGTTAGAAAATCAATTCTAAATTTTAGTAAATTCAATTTACTAAAACTGGTAAATAATTAGTAATTAGCAATTAATCTTATTAAGGATTGTTAACCCTTTTTGTTTTGACCAGAATTAGTTTTATATTTTAAAGTCTGGTAAGGCAAAGTAAAGTGTAAGAAGTTTGTTTATTCCTTCATTTTATTACTTCTGAAAAAAGTCCTGGGAGCAGAGACATTAACACTGAACGTCTTAAAGTGCATTTAAAAATTGGAGTGCCTGCCAAAGAAGATACTAACTTCTCATTTGGTTCCATTTTGTAGCTTGATCCACTAGCACAAGACAGAGTTCAGTGCTTATACAAAATAGGATTTAGGATTGATGAGAATAGAAAACCAGCTTGCTTATGGAGCCCATCACTTATGTCTGATGTTTTGTTATGCCTTTATTACTTCTGGGATCTATTTTGAAGAAATGAGTAAGAGCTAACAATTGTTCCAATAAATTAATTCCCTGGGAAGATTACAGTGTAGTACAGTTAGTAACTGAACTAACTAATAGCACTACTATCTGTAAGGGGGGCTCATCTGACTAACTTTAGCTTCATTAGCTTCATAAACATTTTGAATCTTAATCTTGTCTTAAAATGACTGCCTCGGCTAATTCATCAGTGGTTAATTAAGATGAGAAGATTTTCTCTCCTGAAGAGAAATGTTTGTCTCTCTTCATCCACTGGAGAGGGAATTAAAACAGCTACTTTTGCCTTGGTGGCCAACATTTTTGATTAAAAGTTAAGAGGAGATAAAGTCCTCCTAATCTATACCTACAGTGCAAGCTGGAAAGTTTTAAATATGAGAAATTTTACACAAATTACAATCCATATCAAAAGAATTTTCAGTTTCTGTTTTCAGTTCCTTTAGGAGTCAAGCAGTATTTTTTTCTATTTTTTGTTTTATATATGATAAGAAATTTCTGTGCTTTAAATTACTGCTACACCAAATAGACATCAATTGTTTTATAAGTAAATATCTTTTTAAAGTGAAAACTGTGAATGCATTGCCACCTAGATCTTCTGTAGCCATAAAATCAAGTTATGGTATATATGTTTCTGGTATAGATTAATTATTTCTGTTTCAAATTCTGTAAAATCTTTCTTTATATAGTTATTAATTTGTTAATATCTCTGACCTTTAATTTTCAGATGCTGTATGCTAGGAAAATCTCATATAAAGTTTAACATTAAAAGCAAGATAGAATAGATGATGTGTCTCTGGTGTTTAAAGTGTAATAAGAAAATGAACTACTTTTACTTCTTATAACTCTAGGTGATGAAAGAGTACTATAGTACTATATGATGAAAAATATGAATACAGGGACCTGTGCTACAATTACCTATCCTTTCCTGAAGTAGTAACAAAAGATTTAACATACTATGTATATAACATAGGTGCATCTTTTTTCTCTTTTCAGAAAAAGTTATATTTTTAACCAGGTAGACTTCAGAGAGAGATTTTTCTTAATCGTGTTTTCATACTTTATACAGTTGTTTGTTGGTTCTTTTTTGGTATTTAAAGGTCACTGTTGTAATATGATGCAAAACATAAAATTTTCATAATAGGATACTTCTCTGAACATGCTCCAACAATCTTATCATTTGTGTTGATTTCTTATTCATTGAGTTATACAAAGTATATTATAACAATAAATTAAAAATTAAAGGAACCAAAAGTAATTGAAAATACGCTGCTTATAGTTTTGCTTTACATAGAATTGTGCCCTGACTTCACTGGATTTGCTCTTAAAATTTGTAGGGATATATTCGATGTGGCTTACTAATCTTTCTACATAATCTTTCTAAATATACAGGCATGTGTAAGTCAAGTATTTTCACCATCATAAGGTGATTTTATTTTTTAGGATAGGCTACTTGGATTTTCAAGATATTTGACAAGATTCCTTCTTCAAGGGTTTTTGAGGAAATCAATTAAGCAAATGAAGAAGAGTGGCCTTAAAGGGATTAAAAATAGCAAAATTAAAAAGTTCAACCAGGGAGTAAGTGTAAATTTTTGTGTTCACAGTCAAGACATGTATAAGGTGACTCCTATAAATAAAGTTAATAATAATGAATAATTGTCAAGAATTTCAGAAAGCTACGTGACTGGCTATAGAAATTTCAGAAGAAATTAAACATTACTGTTGTGTAGTCATGTACTTGTGGAAAAACAATTGAGACTTTTATGGGAAGAAGCAGATCTAAATTTCTTGAATGGATGGAACATTGCCACTTGGAAGCAAAATCTCTGGACTGTAAGAAATCAGTTTATGAACTATCTATTCAGTTTTCAGTAATTGTAAAAAATTGTTGACCTGCAGCAGAAATAAAGAAGTGACAAGAAAGGTGATTAAATTATGGGATGGTTCCTATATAGGTATTATTTTATCAGGTTAGGACTTTTCTGTCTGGAAGGAAAACTGGGCAATATAATGCAACAAATTAATAAAAGCATGAACATCATTGAGAAGTTAAATGGGGATTGATTGTTGTCTTTTCCTCATACAAAGGGTAATAAAAATGAAGATGGGAAGTGTCAGACTGAAACCAAAAAGAGAGTCAAATGAAAGTCTTTCTTTGTATGATGTGCAATTATTTTGTAAGACTTTTGCCATGGGATGAACGAAATGTGCCAAATTTCTGAGCAATTAAAGAGCAACTGGGCCTATTCATGGAGGAGAAATAAAATCAGACTGTGGAATATAAATCTCTGTCTCAGGAAGTCCCTAAACTGCTAATTATTAAACAATGTTATGTTCTTCTTATTATGTTTGTTCTGTTCCGAACATGACCTATTCTTGGAAACAATTTCCTATTCTTGGAAACAAAATGCTGAGTACGATGGAGCTATGATCTGACCCGAACAGTTTCTTGTAATCATTTGAATGCCAGAAAAGAGGAATGGAGGAATTAAGCACTGTTCAGGATATCAGATGCTTTGATCATCTTTATAACTTCCTGCATTTTTTGTGATGATCACAAATGGGTCCAATACATGATCTATAGCCTCTGCTCAGGCAACTTTTGCATTATTTTTTCCTCATTTAATCTTTACATTTTAGTGCATAGCAGTGGCCTTTGATATTAATTGAGAGCAGAGAGCAACCAGACGGCAGAACGTGTTTTTCAGATTTCGTGTATCTATTGTTTTATTTCTTGGGGTCAGAGTCTCTACTGAGGACTGTAAAAGTATTCAAGAACTGCTTCATTTTTGTAAATTAAAATGTCCTCAGGTGTTTAGAACTCTTTTACTTTGCCTGACATTTTCCTGAGGCTCAGCAATGCGCTGACCTGTTAAAGAATAGTACTGTATGATCAAAAGCTAATCTGTTTCTCTACTCCATTACAAATGCACTGCTTCCTTGCTTTCTCAAAAACAAACAAACAAACAAAAAAAGCCTCAAGTTTCTAAAGTTCTATATATTTTAGAGGAGAGGGCAATCTTGAACTCTTTTTTTTTAAGTGATATCAAAATTGCTATTCATTATATTAGTACTTGAGTTCTCGTGCTGTATGCAATGCAGTTATTTGCTGTCTGAAAAGACATTAAACAACAACAGCCCATTATCACTATCATCTGAGTGAGTTATATGAGTTTAGACAGAATACTTCTTTACCATTTTGTGAGAACCTTGATAGAATACCCATGCCAAATATTCGTATTCTACCTACTAGTGTGAAATTTTGAAGCTTTCTTGATCTTCCAAAACTTGTTACTTCGAGAGTGTAAAAGCTAAGTGCTATTTATGTCACATAAAATTTCATCTTTTTAAAGTGAGAAATTATTCAAACAGTGAAATTGTTTTTGTAGGAGCACAAGATAGACAAGCTGGTGATAGGTGTTGAATCATTTATTCTCAATATCATCCAGAGGGTTGACAGTGCAATTAATTCCACAAGAAGAAATTTGTTTTCACAGCAAGACTTTGTTTTATCTTCACTCACAGAAATTACTCACAGTGTTATTCTGCTTACTTCTTGTCTCTTCTTGAACTGCAAAAAGTGATACTGTAATATGACTGTCAAAAAAGTATTTTTCCCTTTTAGCAGTCAGCAAAGTAATCATCTGTTCAGTTCTTTTTATATGTCAGGTTATCTGACACTAGACAAAGCCAGGAGATGTCCTTCTAGTCTAGGTAATTATTTAGATTTTTTAAAAATTTAATATACACTGGTATATGCATATTTACAATCAATTTCTCTGTTTTCCATATTGCTTCCTTTTGTGGTCTTAGGATGACTTTTGGTTCCAGGTTCCTGCACACAAGTGTGTGTACGTGTGTATTTGTGAAACTGAGGTCTTCAGGTTCCTTCCATGAAAAATATGACTTACTTTAAAATTCAGAGTATTCTATTCTTATTCTTCTGTAATTTTATCATGAAAAGTTAAAGCACTCCGCCAGAATGCTAGCCTGAATGCAATGAAAATTCAGTGAATTATGTATGACTGGAGGCTGCCATTCATTTAAACTTCTTCACGTGCAAAGGAAATAAAATTCATGTAACAATATTTCCAAGCATTTCTTCTTTTGGCAAAAGAACTGACGTTTGTTCAAAAAATAAGATATAGGGAAGCACAGCAGCATTTCCTGAAAAACAGATAATAGTTTGTAAACTGATTTCTGAGTATAATGAGGTTGAAAACAGCAATCATACTAATCTGCAATGCTAGTAAACATTATTGAATTAACTTTACCCCACTGAATCAAATCTGATGTAAAGAACTCAAAAGACATGATTTTTTTGCATATATTGCAGAAATACTTATAATTTCAATAAATATCTAAAACCATATTTACTTGTTACTCAAAAAAAATTTCTTCAACTGAAGCTACCTTCAGTTAGATGGTTGAGAGGTCCAGCACTAGAGGTTTGGCAGTGTTTGCTCCTTCGGAGTACATGAAATGTTTTCCTGAAATGTAAAATTTTTGTCTTCCGAACACCTATACAAATCTATGTAAATACTGAGGCTTATGTCCTTTAAAAATTCTGTATTCTGTGTTGTTCTTTGTGCACCTAAGATCTATATTGTATTCCATCTCTTTAGAGCACTTATTTTCTTCTCCAACATTTCTAGATGAGGTAGAATGCCTTTTTTTTTTTTCTTTTTCCTCCTTACCCTTCTTTGCTCAGTTTTAAATCTGCCAAGTCTCTCTGAGCTCTAAGGCCTCCACAATTCTAATATTGTCATATACATGTCTGTTGTATGAGTCTGGGCTGTTACTCTTTGTCAAGTATCGAAAGATAGCATCTCCCCTAAGCCAGTCACCTTTTAGGTCAGAGTCTGGCTGTACAGTGCTTTGGAGGTCTGTAGCTCAAGGATAACCCTTCCTTACTGAGTCTCAATTTTGTTTTGACTTCAACATGAGTCAGCTCCTGGTTTCTCATTTATGGAGATAAGTTTCATAACTGTTACTCTCTTTGTTGTGTTAAATGTAAAAATTATTAGGCTTTCCCTATCTTAAGCTATTTGCTATTGGGCTTGTCAAAGGAAAATGCATTGCAGAGACGATGCTGAAGGAAAACCCTTGTTTTCTCTTCTAAGTTCAACTAAATATATTCATCTCACAAATATCAATTTAATATTTGGTATGCTGCTTCTGCTTTAAAATGCACATCTCTAGGGCTGTTAGATACTCCAGTCTGCTTCTGCTTTAGGTCTTTATATGTTAATCATGTCAAAACAGCAAAACAGAATTGAAATTGATCTTTAAACTTGATGTCTCTTCCCTTGTGACTTGAAGGTCAGAGGCAAATATGGGTAAGTAACAAGGTTGTTTGAAAGCTTATACTTTAAAAAAAAACCACTTTTAGTGGTACTAATAGCAAGCGAATAAAACTAGAATGGTGCTGAAGACCTCTTAACATTTATCTTAAAGCATTGTACATAACTGACAATATATTTTGATCTTTGGAAGATGCTGCTATGCAGTTTAAGTAAAAAACATGAAGATACTAGGGATGGATTACTTTAAGGTACATCCAGATCTAGGAATCAGACCAGAGTATAGTCTCCATTTTTTTTTTCAGCTCTTTGTGAATTATTTGGATGAAGAATCACTGAATATTTTCCCTGTTAAGTCTTCCAGACAGTTATTCTCCTGATTTAAAATATTTTATAACTTGAAGCTTATACACTTGTTTGCCAATTTCTTTAGATTTTTTTTTCTCGTGTTTGAAGTAAGCTCATCTTTAATTTGACATTTCTAGGAACTTTTAATGTTTTGAGCTGGCAGCCTTCAAATATTTTGGGGTAGCTAAAATAATCCCTTCATCATTTGTTTTGCTAGGCTTTTTTTTTTTTTAAACTTTTAGCCTTCACAGTAAGACCAACTCTGATTATCTAGTTTATTGCATCTCTTAGGTCTGAAATTCAGCAAATAGATTTTAGTACTCAAGTTTCTTATCGTTTGGATGTTTTACCTCCTTAATTTGGTGCATAAGGCCTCATAACAAGATGAGAAACAAAATTGTGTCTTTTTTTTTTTTTTTGTCATATGTTTAAACCAGCTAACTGTGTCCAAGCTAGCTCTCTTTGTTTACATGTTTCATTTCCATGATTAGCTATGTTGAAAGCCTGATCAGACTCACAGTCCATCAGAAATTCATGGTAGCAGGAAAGTTTTTGCTCAAGTTTAAACTTCATGCTAATACAGAACTTAAGAATTGTATTGCTTATTAATAAGAAATCAATCTCTTTGAATGCTGTATTTCAT
>JAVCKT010096799.1:0-12530 GCA_032273925.1 Rhynchotus rufescens | reverse complement strand
CCTGCTTGAGCAGGAAGGTTGGACTAGATGATCTCTAGAGGTCCCTTCCAACCTTGAAGATTCTATGATATAAAAGTTCTTTATTCTGAGTTGCATAAATCTTTATGATTTAAGGAAAGAAGACATGCTCATGATTTTGTGACATTTGTAATTGATAAACTCCTGAAAATAGTTTATTTTAGAATAAAATATGTATATACATATGTATAAACAAAAAGAGAATGAAGAAAAAAAATGCTGTTAGTTTCCATCCTGGACAGCAGGATTGATAACGTTGACAAAGACTTCTGGATTTTATAGAGTGGTTCAAATAGAATGACTAAAATTTGCATTTGTACTTTAGGTATATCCAGCATTTGAAATGCAATTAGAATATCCTTAGCAGATGTAGATTGAGCTAAAATCACTGAAATCAAGATATATGCTGCTTTATATCAGCTTAAATTACAGCTTGTAATATTTCAATTTTATTTAATCAAATGTTTTTTTAAAAGCTAAGGTTTTACATATATACATAGCCTGACAGAAAATAATCTGATGTATCAGGCATGCCAAGGTCTTGATTCATAAAGTAGTTAAGTGACATTGACTTAAACTGTAAGCTAAAAGAGGATAGATAAACTTATTGAATAATTTATTTTTAAGGAAAAAATATTCTCTTACAATTTGTCTTTCTCTCCATTATTGTAAGTGTAGCTGAGAGATTTAAAATATGATTATCATAGGCTAAACTCAGCAGTGCTTTCAATTAATTTTTAAGGCAATACTCATATTTTTACTATACCAGAAGAAGCATCAAAATTTACGGATCATTAGACCAGTAAGGCTGAGAGGAAAGTAGCTGCAGTTACTTTAGACAAGAAATGAGTGCACCTATTTTTCTCAGATTTTTATGTTCTATGTTTATATTACATGCCACTGCTTCCATAATTCTAAAAATACAACTGTTTTAATATATACTTTCCAGTGTTAAATCTCTAAAACTAACTAACTAAATAAACTAAAACTTAAAAATAAAGGAGAGTGGTACAAGAGAGATAAATAAATGATAACCTATCTGAATTTTCTTATGGGATTTATGTGAAACTGTTTGAAAGAGTGTATTGCCTTTTGGGGATAATTACAATAACATATGCTCTGAAAATATCTGTGAACATAAAGCAATCCTATTCTCTTCAGAGAATCTAAAGGTAAAAATCATAACATTGACTTTGCCAGAATGAATTGATTATACATCTTCAGTGTTTAAAACAGATTAGGACCTTTCATTAGTCAAATAAAGATTCCTAACCATATGCTATTCCATTGAATACTCTAAAATTATAGCAGTGCTTTTCTTTTTATTCTGTTAATGTGCCTATGAAACGGCACACCTTTCCTCATTCCAAGAGACAGTGGCCTCATTATACACTAGTTTTGGGTACTCTCTGAGCCCCATATTGCTATCCTGTGTAGTAACTTTGGAATCAGGGATGTCAGGTTGCACAAACAGATAAAAATTTGTAAAAATGATACCAAGCTAGGTAGGATCCATTGTAAACTATGATAACCTTTAAATGTAGTTTCTGACTATATTATGGAATGCCTCTCTATTAAGAACAGATTCAGTAAGACAATTTCTAATCAGCTTCATGCATATTCACAAATTGCTATGAATGGAGTTACTTAAAAATAAAACTAGGAGTTATCATTTAAAATTCCTTTTTTTTTTTTTTTAGCAATCTTGGCCTTTTGAAATCAAAATATCATTTTTTCCTTGTTTTTCAGTCTTTCATAAAAAGTCAATTTTGTTCAGATATCCTTCTTTTTCCCTATAGTACTGTTCTGACAGCTAATCTGATCCCTTCAATACCTCCTCTTTCTTTGTCTCAGCAAGTGTTGCCACCAGTTTTGGAAAGGAATTTAACTTCCAATTCATAGTCCTTGACCTGAATAGCCATCCCAAACACCATCTTGATGAATCCTCTGACAAATTTTTCCAGTTACCGAAGAAGGGGAACCAGAAAAAACTTTACTTCTATATGATCTAAAATACTGCTGAAATTGTATATATTATAATCACACTTTCAACATAATGTGTGCATACCTTAATAATTCACAAGAATTTATTCTCAGAGACCTGTTCCATGATTTTCACATAGATGATTCAAGTGTTCACTTTAAAATGTCCTTTGTATGTCAACCCCGAGGGTATATTCAACCAAGTGCTTTAGTATATAACCACAAATATACCACTCTGAGGCTAGATTTTAGTTAAACATTAGAGTGTGGTGCTATTGAAACAAGTCAACAAGTAACTTATCTATCTCATCTACAAGCAATTTGACTCATAGAATCATCATTTCACCCTATCCTATTAGGAAGTCTAGGAAGGCAGTAAATAAAGCCAGGTTACAACATACACTCTTCAGTTTATCTAAATTGTCAGGCTTATGGGAGACTTGGAGAACATGCAGCAATGCAAGGATTCATCTTTCTTCTTCTAGACATAGGAGGGAAGATTTCTGGAATCAGATACTGTAGGTCAAAACTCCGCTCTAAAAAACGCAATGCTGTACAGGAGAGGGTGGCTCCTTGTGCTTATCCATGTCCTTGCACATCATAGTTATTATCTAAAAGCTTCTCTGCCATCCTTTGAATTCCTTCCCTCCAATTTTTAATGAACCAGAAATTTGTTTTTCTGAAAGTTCTCCCACTAGCTTCTCAGAGGGCAGATAAAATTTCAGTTTATTTGAGAGCATGATTAGCGTGACAGCAAAAGTGTCCAGCTGCAGTCCAGAGGCATTATGTGGAACAGTAAAAATCATAGCGTCTTATTTCACTGATGCGCTAGAGAGGGAACAAATTAAGTCAAGCTGCAAAATATACTGGTCAGTTAAATAGCTATAAATCGGGTGCTATTTATTTTTTTTTTTTTTTTTTTTTTTCAATATGATGTTTGACACAGTTCTTCAGTGAATGGCTTTCAAACGAAAGCCTACATGCTTTTCTGTGAATGAGATGTTATGTCTTACTGGCTGCTCATTCTTTACAAGTTACATGATCATGCAACCCTATTTCCATGATCTGGAGGGATCCTTGGAGGTTTTCAAGTCTCTCTCTTCTTGTTCACAAAGTATATAGGTAAGACCAAGAAGAGCCAGCAGATTTGTGACTGATTAGTGTTTCAGAAGAAAATCATAGCATCTGTGTTCCCATTACACCATTTGCTGTGCTATTTCTTACTTTCACTGAATAGTTTTGTAAATAAAGTTTAAAAATGATACCCTCATATGTCAGTATGTTTTAATTTCCTATGAAGTCAGAGGTCTTTTTTTTCACATAAATTGGATTGATAGTATCTTTGAGAGCAGCTAAAAACTGAAATGGATTTCACTACAATTTAGTGTCTATTTTTCTGATTAGTGGATATCCATAAAACCATCACTGCATTCAGCAGTAAGATTCCTCTTGCAACATAAGGGGAATAAGATGCTGGATTTCAACCTCCTTATTTCTGCCCTGAGATAAAATTAGACCTTTGATGGAGCTATGAAAATAATGTTTGACATCAGCAGAGGGAGAGCTGCTCTTTCCTCTGGGGGAATGGAAGGAGGCTGACAAGGCTCAGGAGAGCACCCTGGTTCTGTAGTTCTGGCATTCTCCTAGGTGGGACCCAGCCTCCAAATGCTCTTGAGGCAGAGGGCAAAAGAGTAAATTTTCACTGCAAAAATTAAAGTGAAAATAAAAAATAAAAAGTAATAAATAAAAATAAAAGTTAAAGTGAAAAGAGAAAATAAATCTGGCATCATGATTTCAGTGACTATTTTCACTAAGCAGAATAACAGCAAGAGGAAAGCTCATCTTTTCCTAAATAGGTATGTGGTAAAATCTGTGCTATCATAGTTGAAAATTGTGTCTTCCTGCAGCTTAGGAAAGATTATGGTATATCTTTCTTTGGCTTAAAAAAAAAAAATAAATTTGAGGTGTAATTGTTACTTTTTGTTCAGAAAAGAACGAAAGGAAAGAAAAGTGTTTGTAACATTGACTATTCTGGTCTTGAATATCCCTTTTTGGAAATGTATACTTTTTAATCCAAGGAAACTTCTGGAAGCATACCTGTATTCTGGTAAGACAGCAGAACAGCTTTCTCTGTGCTTAGCACCATTGATTGCAGTTAAGGAACTCTCCCATGTAAGTAGAGTGAATTAAATTTATTAAAAAGCAATTTCTAGGTCATTTTACATCTGTTTTTATGTATGTTTTCGTATTTCTGCCTGTGATTTACTATAGCTCAGCAGCCATTCCTCCTGTTTCCCTCTTGCATGCATCCCTGTCAGCTTATCCAGGTGAATTTAAGCATTGATGGTTTTTTTTTCTTTCATATCATTTACCTACTGTTGGAAAGTTCACTCTACTTTTATCCATTGAAGTCTCTGGTATTTATCATTACAGAGCTCTCCCTACTTTAATAAGTTATATTAGTAAATAACCATAAAATAAGCTATATACAAGTAAAGTACAATAAACCTCTCAAGCCTCACAGGTATTTAATCAGAGAATAGTCCACAAATAAATGAATTATTCATGAAGTTGACATATTGACTACCATTCTGCAGACAATGTAAAATAAAAATATTAAAATGATACAGAAATGATGATGCAGAAAAGAAACCCCAAGACAACACTCTGAGAGTTTTAAAGGTGTTCAAAGTATTTTATAAGTCCATAAAAAATGCTGCAGAGCATAAAGTATTTCTTTGGCTACAGCAAACCATGAACAATATTGCAGAAATGCTTAATTTCATTTAATAGCACTGAGAGATGTATTTCATATAGGAGACAATCTGACTGCTTGGAAAATTTGATTCACAGAAATCCGCAGTGAAAATAGCTGAGTAAACTGTTGTGAATAAAACAGATTGTAAATCTGGTCATTTCTCATAGAATAATTACTCATGAATAATTTTTTTTTCATTATTCAGCCATCTCTAGGCCACAGTGCATTTATTTCTGAGGAAGGTACTAAACGATCTTTTGAGACAAACTTCTGAGTGGAGAGGTGTACAGCTTCACCTAGACTTTGTGCTCATTTAAGATTACTCTTATGTTTGAATACTGAATTGTATCATGCGTAACACACATATGCAAGAGAGAAAATCATATTCATTTTATGAGACTTTTAAAAAATAATCTTCAGGAAACTATGAGTGGGGAAAAAGTCAAAATAACAAAACAAATAGCAATATTCAGTGATTTAAATTTTTGGACCAAGTTCTATAATGGCTCTCCTCCTACAGTACTGGATATTCTGCAAGCTTTCCATTCATTAGCTGTTTGGTCAAGTCGTTTCCTTTATTCTACGCGCTGCATTTCACACCTCATGAAGATTAGTTATGAAAACAAAAGAGAAATATTATGGGTGAAAAATTTACTGTTCCACCCTAGAATGGAATCAAGTAGAGGTTTTTGCAGATCCCTAGGTATTTGAGGAAAGGATTATATTTTCTATTTTCCATTGCTTCAACCTTGGTAAGTTCATTTTAAAAAATATCAGTGTAGCCAATAAGTGAATTTTCACAACCACAAAAAAAAATATAACTCTGCTTAGCAAAAGTTCATGTTTATGGAATTGTGCTTATAATGTATTCAGTCTGCCTTGCCAAATGTCTAATAAGTAATCTCTTTTCCCTCCTAACAGTATCGTTAGTTAGATCCTCCCTTTCACCTGCTATTCTAGTCGTATGGAAGACCTGTCCGTATATAAATCCTTGCTTTTTACTCCTCTCTTCTTTATAAAATGGATAAAATGATTAAAATTAGCATAATATTAGGATTTGGATTTTGGGGCAGTAGTCTTTTTATAAAATTTACTTTGAGATTTTGCAATAGTTTATGATCACTATGGTCTTAAGATTGTTTAGGGTATGGGTCCTTGTGTTTCTTTTTAATGCTTTTCTTGCACAATAACAGAAGAAAATACTACTGTTTGGGGTTAGAGCTTGCTTTTTTAAAAATCTTACTAGCTAACATTTTGCTCTACACAATAAAAGAAGAAAAGTTATTTTACGTTTCATTAGGCTGGGTGACATATTCTTTCAAGATCCAATGCTCAGCACTATTTTCAGCCAATTGTGTGTTACACCTGACTGCAGTTTACAGGAAAGTGTAGAATAAATAACTATAGAATAGACAGGTCTAATTATGATTTTATTAACAAAATTTATTTTCTGATTACATGTCAGTCATAATCAGACTTTGATTTCTCTGTACATTTTTGATATTCATAAGTATTTGACAGATATTCTGGATAAATTATATAATGGCTTTCTGGTATCCATTTGTCCTGCATATTTATAATGGATTACCTTAGCCAGATGTTATCATTTCTGCTTCACACATTGAGAAGTGAAAACTTTCCACAAATGAACAAAAATTAATACCAGTTCTTGCTCATGACTATGTAGTTTGTTCTCAAATGGAGTATATTGTACTTTGAAAGACCATATTATATCTCTATTAAATTTTAAAAATTGTGGCTTTTTTGTATAGCACTTCCCATGCTACCTATTCAGTGCAGAATTCGCCACACTGTATTGGAACAAAATGGAAAAATATGGAACACCAAGTTAGGTCAAATAATGTTTTAAATATGACGTAATTTATGGTATCTTTCATGAATGCCTTTTCTGAATTTCAAGCAGCAAAATTCTGCATGACAAAGATGTTAATGTAATGATTTGCTTCCTAAAACAATGACAACAAAATATGGAACTCTATAGAGAGCTTTTTCTTAAGTCATTACCACTTGCAAATCTCCTCACTATGCTTCATAACTGCAAAGAACATTTTTGCTTTGAATGTTTAAAAACACATTGTCTGGGCACAAGGTACCAGTTTTATGCATTACTGTGCCATTTGTTAAAAGACCACCAAAAAAGTGTGTGGCAATTTGGAATGATTTTGGTTCAACATTGTAATAAATCATGTAGGACCAATTTAAATAAATTATGCTACTAAATCGGGCTAACTGGCTGACTGGTAGTTGGCAATGATGTAAAATAATTTCACCTGTAAATGTAAAAAAAGTAGCCTAAGGCTGTAATATCCTCACCCTTCAATGAAATAGTTTAATCTGACATGTTAAGACTTTAATGCTACCATTTTCTTTGCATTTTTACCACGGCTGTTTCTGCTTTAAGCATAGCCAAAGTATTATTTTGAAATACAATTTAAAAATAGGCAGTAAAATGTTTTCCAGTTGTGAATATGGATGAAGCACCTGCAATTTGGCAGATTCATTTTTCTCTAAAGATGAGTGGCCTGCACCAGCAAGATTAAATACGCTTAAACTATCATGGTCTTTAGCTTATTGTGATTCGTTACTCTAAGATCTGATTTCTAATGATAGTCCTTAAAAATGAGTTAGCACAGAAGGTCAGTGGGAAATTTGAGTCTAGTGAAATCCATGTTAAAAAATAAGCTCTGATTATTTTCATTTTCCTCATCACACCTTAGTGATTGATAAAGCCATAAAAAATGAACTGCTAAAATCATGCAAATGCAAATAAACTATCTCCTCCTAACAAGGATAAAGCAAGGTGTGATCAAATTTTTGCAAATTATCAATATGCTTACATACTGCAGAGACACTTTTATATATATAAAAAAAAGGTACCCAAAGTTTTAATTTATTATTTACTTAAATGTTCTATATCCTTTCCTTAATTTTGAAGCTACAAAAAGATCCTGCAGTTTGATCATGTTTTAGCATTCTGTGTAACTGCCTCATGAATTCTACTTGCAGGAACAAGCAACATGTTCCTTGCTAGCAAAAGAACCCTCTAGAGGGTTATTTCAAAGCCTACCTACTGAAGAAAAGAAAACTTTTGCTCCTTCAGCAGCCATTCCACATGCACAAAATAATTTTACAGCTAGACAGCTATCTTTTCACAAAACACCTCTTTTTATGGTATGTAAAGTCTGTTTCATATATGCTCTTCCCCAAGCATCCACTATTATTGCCAGTTTCTGAAACAAGCTTGGCCCTTGTGGTGAGGGCAGCCTGAAGGAAGCAGCAGTGTGGGACTGCACAGGGCCTGTGCTCTAACTGTCATACGTGGTCACCTAAGACACTGGCTGCAACTTTTCCTCCAGCTTGTTCCCTTTGCACAGCTGCTCCCTGTGCATCTCCACTGAGATCTCCAGGCTGAAGATAGCCACCGCTGCTGCCAAGACAGTCTGGCAGAAGCCAAAATATGCCATTTGATCAATGCCTGTCAATCCACTGTGTGCCTTTCAGCACCTGCTGTTGACTCCTGGCTGACCAAAATGACAAGGTCCTTCTCTGATGAGAATGGTAGGTTTCTGGACGAAGCAGCTCTCACTCATGGCCAACTACTCAGTGAGCTCTATCTGGACAACCCCATCAAGGATGAACTTCATGGCTGTTGTGAACCTCTTTGTGAGGAATTGCACAGAAATCCTGTTGTGCCTATATCCAGTCTTCCAATGGCCAGCAGTGCTGGGCTTTGCTCTGCATTCAGAGACAACATATTGGGGTAGAGAGTCCTTCACTGTGAACCAAGATTACCAATCACACCTCATTTTTACACCACGTAACAGTGTAAAGTTAGCACTGGTGAAGATCATGAGGGATGCAATGAGAATATAATGAGTGTTTAGGAAACTGGGATAGTAAAATTGTCCCAAGGTCTAGTGACATTATGAAAGGCAGGATGAAAATTACAGTAGGGTAATTCTGATCTACATAAAGGTTCTCTTAACAACATTCATTTCCATGGTGTATGAGCCACTCTGAGCAGAGGGCTAGGCAATGTGTCTTTCAGTTCTTCCATATCTGTTCTGTAATATTCCCCTTGGGTGAAAAGGTTAGGACAGAGTTGGAGGTGGGATATTTTCCATGAACCTTAATTCATTCGATGTTCTTTGGGTAGGGACAAAGTGAGGTATTGATTAATTAGATATCTGTATATGTCTTGGTATGACATAAGACACAAGAGAGGAGAGGTGAGTGGTATATTTTTGTGTGGTAAAAAATAAAATAGTTTATGTCTGAATGAAATGGAGAGGAGAAGGCAATAAGGGATGCAGAAAGAGGTCAAGCAGCAAATATGGTCAACCTTAGAACCATAGGATCATTACAGCTTGAAAAAGACCATCGAGTCCAACCGTAAGCCCCTCAATACCAGCACCTCTAAGCACCTCATCTACACATTTCTTAAACACTGTCAGGGATGGTAACTCCACCACTTCCTTGGAGAGCCTGTTCCAGTGCTTAACTACTCTTTCTGTGTAGAAATTTTTCCTAATATGAATTTTTCCTAACCTGAACATCCCCAGCACAACTTCATGCCATTTCCTCTTGTCCTCTTGGAAGTTATTCTGGAGAAGAGATCAACCTCTGCCTCACTACAACCTCCTTTCAGGTGGTTGTAGAGAGTAATAAAGTCTCCTCTGAGCCTTCTCTTCTCTAGACTAAATAACCCCAGCTCCCTCAGCTGCCCCTTGCAAAGTCTGTGCTCCAATCCCTTCACTATCCTCATTGCCCTTCTTTGAATGTGCTCCAGTGCCTCAAAGTCTCTCTTGTAGTGAGGGACCCAAAAGCATGGAGGGGCTGGGGTTGCCTCCTGCTGCCTGTACTTCTTTGCTTAAAGAACCACAAGCAAACCTCCTGCTTAACACTCATGAATATACAATACATGCAGACAATGCATTTGTTTTCTGTTTGGGCTTATTCTGGGCTCTTGATGTGTTCTCTAGTCATTCCAGGTGTGACTCATTCATCATTGAGGACTAATACCAGGCAAGGTAGAAGAAGGAGAGGTGAGGCAAGGTGAGGAGACAGAACAGAAGGGGCATATGATTCCTTTTTTCTGGAAATTGTTGTTTTTCATCAAACATTAAACAATAGGTTCAATAAAACCTTAAAGTCTTCATGATGCTTTATGAGAGAAATCAATAACATAAAAATAGCTGGGTAAAGCTGGCCAAAGTCTTGTTTCAATGTTTTATATTACAAATACTGAAATATTCAACCATTCAATTCATAATGATAAAACAGTGCTGGTGCATGCAGAACAATCCTTAAACTAACTAGTTTTTGTGGTGAAAAACAGAGTGAACGTGGCCTGTCAGTGCTTATCAGTCTTTGCTGAACAGTTTTATTTCAGTAATTACTGTCAAAAGAGCCCATCAACTGTTAAGGGATTCTGTTTAATTGTCATTCTCTTCTCTAAGCTTCAGTTCTACATAAAAAACTATTTGTCAGAAATATTTTAATGAGGACTTCTCATATTGTTGTTAAAGCAAACAATCATGTTATTAAGTTTGGAATGTGAAAAAACAATATGTCATTAAGCACAAACTAGTGACAGCAGAAAAATACTTTAAGTTAAAATATTTATTAGTTAAATTATTTTAAATTATATATATTAAAAAAAAAAGAAAAAACATTTTCATTCTGTATTCCTCCCTCACTAAGCAATAACTAAAGCATTCTGGAGCAGGCTAATTTTATTGAAAGTTAGCAGCATAAGGCCTTAAGCCTAGGCTGAAGCCTGACTTATTCACATACACACACACACACACAAATTTAAACCATGTTTACTTGAGCAATATATTGACATAGCCATTAGGCACAATGGAGGTAAAATCCTGGATGCACTGAAGGCAATGTTTACTTAAAAGACTGTAATTTTATTAAATATTAAATTATTTGTAAGCTTGGGGCCACTAGTGACTGAAAAAACAAATTAGTCCTGAGAGCAAGGTCGGTGTAGCCCCACATTGCTTTGGTGTCTCCTGGACAGCCCCACTCAATCTAGTGCTCTAGGCTTTCTTAAGTGTCAGAACCCCAACTCTAACCTACCTAATTTGAGGGGCAGTATAAATTTAGGGCCAGAGCCAGATGAAAAAACAAAGTGACCCTGGGAGTGAGATTGGTGTAGCCCTTCATTTACTATGGCATGCCCTTGACAGCCTCGTTCCATGTAGCACTCTTAAATTGTTTCAGTATCTGCACCCTAACCTTAACCCAAACCTAGCACTAATCTGAGCAGCTATATAAATCTGGGGCCGTGAAATGGTTGAAAAGACAAAGCTGTCCTGAGAGTGAGGTTGGTGCAGGCCTGCGTTTCCTTTGGTATGTCCTTCACAGCCTCACTCCACATACCACTCTAGGCTTTCTCAGTATCCAGACTCTAACTGTACTCCTAATATACCTCTAATCTGAGGGGCAGTATAAATTTAGGGTAACAAGTAGCTGAAAAAAAACCAAACTGGTCCTAGGAGTGAGGTTGGTGTGGTCCCACATTTGTTTTTATATACCCTTGGCAGCCTGATTCTACCTAGCGCTTTCTCAGTATCCAAAATCTAATCCTAATGCTAACCTACCACTAATCTGAAGGTCAATATAAATTTGGGTCCATGAGTGCCTGAAAAAATAAAGCGGTCCCGGGAGCGAGTTTGGTGCAGCCCCACACATGCTTTGGCATGCCCTTGACAGCCCCAATCCACCTAGCACTTCACGTATTTTCAGTATCTGAACCCTAATCCACGGCTAATCTTAGAGGCAGTATATATGTGGGGCCATGAACAGTTGAAAAAATCTAAGTGGTCCGGAGAGCAAGGATAGTGCTATCCCACATTTGCTTTGGCATGCTCCTGAAAGCCCAACTCCACCTGGTGCTCTAGGCTACATCAGTATCCAAACCTTAAGTGTAACTGCAATGCTAATCACATTGTCCCACAGGCAAATACATGTGGTCTCACTGCTTTATGCTAGCACTTGTTTGGGGTATTGGAGAAGGGATCTTCTGGAGTCCCCACCATGCATATAACAGTGGGTTCGTGTTACAGAATCAAAAAACAGTCCAGGAAAGAGCGTAATGACTGATTTTAGGTCTGTAATTAAACTTCAGTGCTGGTTAACGTGGGTTTCATTAAGTGTTTATGTCAAAGCAGGACCAAGATTTCCAGCATTAAGTAATTATCACTTATCACTTCTAGAAATCATACACATGCCACACGGAATCTCCAGAAATACCCAGAGGTTGAAGTTACTTGTGAGTACACTTTTCTTCATCCCCTCCCCTCCAGTATATTCTGGTAAAAGAAAACACATCTAGTGAATGTTTAGGAACGAGTCATCTTGTTATATCATGAGATAAGGCAAACATACAGTAAAGAAGCTTTTCAATACCTCACTTATTTACTTTAATTTGAATTATTATCCCCAGTGACTACAGCCCTTATAATTCTGAATTGTTAGTATCTCTGTAAAAGGGTATGGTATTTCCAGTTGTAAAACTCCCTTTTCTGGTATACGCACACTGACACAAATATAAACATGCACTCTATGCATTAGTTTTATTCTGTTGAAAAATGTTTTACTCATTAGTTATAATGAAAAGTCAAGTTTTACTACATTGTCTTACCAGTAATCTCTTTTTCAGCCATATCTCCGCATATTGCTTATTTTTTCTCTGAGCACTAATTATATTGATTACAAAGTATTGTTTTTCTTAATT
>JAVCKT010096798.1:0-12530 GCA_032273925.1 Rhynchotus rufescens | reverse complement strand
AGGGGAGCACGGGGGGCAGGAACGTCCCCAAGGAGCACGGGGGGCAGGAATGTCCCCAAGGAGCACGGAGCGCAGGAAGGGGAGCACGGGGGGCAGGAACGTCCCCAAGGAGCACGGGGGGCAGGAATGTCCCCAAGGAGCACGGAGCGCAGGACGGGGAGCACGGGGGGCAGGAACGTCCTAAGGAGCACGGGGGGCAGGAAGGGGAGCACGGGGGGCCGGAACGTCCCCAAAGAGCACAGGGGCCAGGAAGGGGAGCACGGGGGATGGGAACATCCCCAGGGAGCACGGGGGGCAGGAAGGGGAGCACAGGGGGCGGCAGCAGCAGCAGCTCTGCCCGCCTCCCAGCACAGCCCTCCACGCTGCGCACTGCTCTGCAGCGCCCGCACGGATCCCTCACCCAAAGCCAGCCCCGAGGAGGGTGGGAATTTCCAGACTCGGTTTAGGAGACCACGGTCTCCTAAGACCTTTTGAGTCTTCAAATCCCTAAGGTTTAGGAGGGTGTGAATTGCTCGTGAGCGCCGCAGGGCAGCAAACACGAAGCGCCTGCAGGGCACCTGGGCCCCTAGGGTGTCACGAATCCCCTGGGGCCACCAAAGAGCAACAGGAGAGAAAATCTGGGACCATAAGGCAGCCAGTGGCCTCTCGGGGAGGAATCCCTGCGCTGACCCCGCGCACTCAGAGCGCAGGGGAGCAGACCCCATCGCACCCCACACGGGCTCCATGACGGCGTTCGGCAGCCCCGTCACCCCCATCCAGGGTGCCCCGGGGCGAGCGGAGCCGCAGCCCAAGGCGCCATCCCGAGCCAAGCGCCGGCAGCGTCCTGCCCACCTCACACGGGAGCTGCGCAACCCCAGGGATTTACACCACGTGCGTCAATAGCTCCTGGTTCGGTATTAAGCACTTTCCTAGTAATTCCAGGCTTTGTTAGCTGGGGGAGCTGCCCAGCCACTGACACCTGTACTGATTTAACTGACTGTGCTCCTGGCTGCCCTCTTATCTGCAGCTATCAGTGACAGGAGGAACCGCCTCCGCCGGCAGCCCCATGGACGCGGGGCGCTTGCCAGGCGCTCGTTGTGCACTCCCTGCTCGCTGGGTGTTTGCCAGGTATTTTGCAGCTCACTGGGTGCTCGCCGTGCGCTCCCTGCTCCATAGGTGTTTGCTGGGCATTTGGCTGCTGGCTGGGTGCTCGCCGTGCGCTCCCTGCTCCCCGGGAACTCACCGCTCACGGGGCACTCACTTGGCACTCATGCCCACCGTGGGTTTCGCCACTCGCTGCATGCTCGCCACGCGCTCCCTGCTTGCGGGGTGCTTGCTGGGCGTTTGGTCGCTCACCGGGTGCTCTCCGTGTGCTCCCTGCTTGATGGGTGTTTGCCGGGCGTTTCACTGCTCGCCGGGCGCTTGCTGTGCACTCCCTGCTCGCCGTGTGTTTGCCGGGCGTTTCGCTGCTCGCCGGGTGTTTGCCGGGTGTTTGGCTGCTCGCCAGGTGCTCGCCGTGCACTCCCTGCGCGCCGGGCACTTGCCGGGCATTTCACCACTCGCCGGGTGCTCGCCGTGCACTCCCTGCTCACGGGGCGCCCGCGGGATGCGGCCCCTTGCAGCAGGACTCTGCACTCCTCAGGCGGAGATGCTTCTCCAGCATCTTCTGCTGCAGCAACCGGCTGCCCTCGAGCGCACGCAGGGCCCCGAGCGCCGCAGGGGAAGCGTCGGCCGGGCACACGGGATCCGAGGACAAACTGCTCCTGGGAATGTGGTGCCACCAGGCGCCAGGGAACCTGAACACTGGCAGGACCCCAGGGAACGTTCCTGGGGTCCTCGTGTCCCCCTCATAATGGGTCAATCTCCGTGAAAATACAATTGCTTGCACACGGGCATCAGGAGCACTTCTAGTGAAGAAAACAGCTCATTCCACATGGAATCTCCAGAGTCCTTAACACTGCAGACAATGCCCTCTCCCAACCCCATCACGGAAAACCAGGCAAGTGAAGGGCACTCCGGAGGGCTCCATGTCCCGCTGCTGCAGCAGCCCTGCCTGCCCGCTCTGGTGGCAGCTCGTGGGCAGCGAGGAGCCGCGGCCGGGCATGGAGGGCTGCCCCGGGCTCTGCTCCACCAGAACAGCCCGGATCCTCTGGAGAGCCCGAGTACAAGTGATGAGGCCCCGCAGATGCACCTGGAGAGCCTGGGTACAAGGGACGAGGCCCTGTGGGTACACATGGAGAGCCCTCGGGACAAGGTCCCACGGATGCACATGGAGAGCCCGGGCACAAGGGATGGGGCCCCATGGATGCACATGGAGAGCCGGATGCCCGGGGGCAGTCGAGTGGCACGCGCAGGGTCCCCGGTGCTGCCCGGCCCCGCGCTGGCCCCGTCAGCCCCTCTGAGCAGCGGATCCGGGAACGGGAACGCGTCCATGGTAGCGCAGGCAGTTCAGCACGTGGACGCCCCAGGCAGCACCGGCAGCCGAAGCCGCCCGTATTTTGTGTTCAAAGGACAGGGTTTCGCCCGGCAGCTCTAGGCCGTCACAGCCGCTTCCACTTTTCCTGCCGAAAAGCCAGATCCTATAATAAACATAATCTCGGAAAGGGTGGGCGAGCGAAGCACAAGGCGTTCAAATAGAGCTCCCTCTGGAACATCGAGAGGAAGTGTTAAAATGAAAGTCTTATTTACTCCTTTAATTTTTAATGCTAGATTTCCTTTAATTTCCATATTTACTACAAGGCTAAAGGGCTTTTAAAGCCCGTTTCTGTAAGAAGGATAAGCCGCTAACAGCCTGACGTGAATCCTCCTTAGCCCTGCTGCTACCCCGCCAAGAGCAGCATCTTCGTGGCCAGCTGAGGCACAGAATCACAGAACCACGGAGTGGCTGAGGTTGGAAGGGGCCTCTAGAGACCATCCAGTCCAACTCCCTGCTCCAGCAGGGACACCCGGAGCACGGCATATCCCAGCGGAGCAGGAGCAGGAGCCCCCGCAGCCTCCCTGGGCAGCCCGTTCCAGGGCGCGGGCACCCTCCCACCAAACACGTTCTACCGACAGAAGGCAGCCCCCTCCACGGGCAGGCAGCGACCCTCCACGCGACCCTCCGCGGGCAGCGGCCTCCAGTCTGCGGCTCTGTCACCCGAGCGGGTTACAGGAACCAAGCTCGAGGTGCTGCGGAGCGTCCACGCAAGCCCCAAGGAGCCCAACAGCTTCAGGCCACAGACGCTCCTGTCTCTGCGTCGGGACGGGCGCCGCGGAGCGGGAAGGGGCTGCAGGAGGATGAGGAGCGGGAAGGGGCTGCAGGAGGATGAAGAGTGGGAAGGGGCTGCAGGAGGACGAGGAGCGGGAAGGGGCTGCAGGAGGACGAGGAGCGGGAAGGAGCTGCAGGAGGATGAAGAGTGGGAAGGGGCTGCAGGAGGACGAGGAGCATCCAGGCTGCAGAACAGGATCCACGCAGGGCAGCGCCTGTGAGCACCGAGCGCAGTGCGGGGCACGTGAGCACCCAAGGCAGCAGAGGACACGCGAGCACCCGAGGCAGTGCAGGACACGCGCTGACGGGCGACCCCGAGCGCAGGGCGAAGGCAGAACCAGCTGCTCTGCACCGGCACCTTCTGCCACAGGGCATCACCAGCCCTAGAGGTGACCTAGGGGGCTCCTAGAGCCCTTGTTGTGGCCAAGAGACACCCCGCGCGGGGCGGCACCGCGCTCGGGGCACTCACCGAGGTGTCCAGCACAACCCAGTCACTCCAGCAGGAGCTGCTGGTCACTCACGGAGCTACGGAAAAGCCAGATCCAACAGCCGGAGCGGCGCAAGGCCCTTCCCAACGCAAGAACCCTGGCACCTCCTGGCATGGAAGCAAATGCAGGAATAAAATCCCAAAACCCAATAGCAACAGGAGCCAGCACGGGCAGGGCGGCACGGGGCACCCAGGGAGAGGCCTGAAACAGGAGCAGTTAGTAGCTAAGGACATAGAGGTGGTGCACACTTGGTGTGGTGTGTGCGTTATAACCACATTCCTAACCATCTGCTAACCGTAAGCGTGCAGAGGGAAGAGAATCCTTTAAGGGAAGAACAAATGTGCTAATTAATGAAGATGCAAGGCAATCAGGAAACCTGCGCCTAGAAAATAGAGTGAATTACGAATCCTTCACAGCCACGGTCCTTTCAAGTCCTAAAGCAGCATTCCTGGCTGAAAACAGCCAGATAGGGAAGAAAATCCGAGAAAATCTGAGAAAGGAAGAAAATTACGAGGAAGGAAGAGAAAATCTGCCGTCTTTGGGAGGGTTCATGGAGGGATGGTTTGGAGCAGCCCGGGCAGGCAGGGCTGACGAGCTGATGAGATAAGGGAGTCGCTCTGTTCTGAACGAAGCGCAGGGGCTCCCGAAGGCTCCGGGCTCCGGCAGGGATTGTCCCAAGCAGGGAGCGTCGTGGGGAGAGAGGGACCCAGCGTTGGCTGGAGAGGGACCCAGCGGAAGCAGCAGCAACGCTCAGACCAGAGACGGTTGCTGTTCGTAACTACAATTGTGCAAAGCTTTTCCCAGTGTCTAAAACAAGCGAAAACTCTTACAAATAATCTGAGAAGACCCTGCAACTCATTCACTCGGGACGAGGGGTTTAAATCTGCCCAAAAACGTGTCCTTGGCTTTTTGCCACCCGCCAACAGCAGGAGCGACGCTGGGGAACAGCTGACGCTTCAGAGCGGTCGCAGCTGGGCCGGTGCTGGGTGCCCTCCCGTGCGGCCCCGCTCCGGCTCCGGGCTCTGCTGGCCCTGCAGCCGCCCGGGGAACCAGGGACACCCTACGGGGATGGGAAACGAGAGCTGCTGCCGGAGCCCTGCGCTCTGCTTTGGGTGTTGCTGCTGCCTCCTGTGCCCCAGGCAGCCCTATGGGGAACCAGGGACACCCTTTGGGGATGGGAAAGGAGAGCTGCTGCCAGAGCCCTGCGCTCTGCTTTGGGTGCTGCTGCTGCCTTCTGTGCCCCAGGCAGTCCTGGCTGCCCACACTCCTCCAGGGAAGCGGGGCCCTGCTCCCATTCCGGGGGGAGGCTGCCCCCGTGCCCGAGCCACAGGGATGCTGCAGTGGGGTCTGCTGCAGGGGTCTGCTGCAGTGGGGTCTGCTGCAGGTCTGGGAGAGCAGGGAGCTGCAGGAGCTGTGCCCATCTGGGAAACACAGAGCTGGGAAACACGGAGCTGGGAAACACGGGGCTGGGAAACACGGAGCTCGGGGGGCTGTGCCCCCCAGGGAAACACGGAGCTCAGGGGGCTGTGCCCCCCGCAGGGCCTGCGACTGCGGGTTGCAGCCACGTCCAAGGGCAGGCGGTGGCAGCTGCAGCTCCATGCGGATCAAGAGGACACTGTGGTTCCCAGTCCGTCCCGCACAAACCTCAGCCCCGGAGTGGCCGCCCGGTGAGGCCGTGTCCGGGTGGCCCGGTCACTCCCCGCCCGGACAAGGGGTGACACTCGGGGACGGCCGTGCGAGCGGACACAGGGGACACGGGTGCAGCCTGGGGTGCCGAGGGCCACGCGGTGGCAGCCGCTCCCCGTGTGCGATCCCTCGCGCTTGCCCTCCAGCACCCAACCCCAAGGAAGCCGCGCAGGCCACCCGGCATGGTGCAGGCTCCCACATTCCCTTCCCACATTCCCTTCCCGGGCACTGCCCCTTCCCCGCAGTCCCGCACCCGGCAGGGCGACACTCGGCAGTTTTGCGGAGCCCTTCCCGGGACGCCGGGGTCCCTCTCCCCGCAGGCACCGCGGAAGCTGCCCGGGAAGCAGGAGCAGCCCCACGGCCAGTCCCCAGAGCCCTTCACAGGGGACACACGGGGACGGGACACGACAGGGACCGCAGGGAAAACGGGCCGTGGGGAAAGGGCAGCCCCACTGGTGCTCGGCCCAGCCCCAGCAGAGCAGGCACGGGATCGAGGAGAGAGGCCGGGCTCGGAAGGTCCTAATAACTCCTACACACACAGGACAAGCAAGGAGAGGAGTGGAAAAGGATGAGTGGAGGAGAAAAAAAAGAAAAAGAAATTCATAGTTACCCAGTTCACGAGGCCGCTCATCGACTGCGAAGCATGAATGAAAGCGAGAAAGAAAAATAATGGACATGGGCAGCAGCTGGGAGAGGCGCGGAGCAGGACAGAGCAGCGGGCGGCGCCGGGCTGGGGCGGCCCAGCGGCTCCAAGGGCGCTGCCGCCCCGGGACAGCCGCTCCACGGGGCCTCTTGGCAGGAACATCACACAGCAAAACCCCCAAGAGCCCCTCATTTACCCCCGCACCGCCCTGGCCAGGCTGCGTGTTCCAGCAGCCGCTCCTGCTCCGCACGGAGGCCCTGCAGAGCCCGCCCTGCCCGCCCTGCCGCGCCGTCGCCAGCAGCCTGCCGCGCCGCTCGACGCGCTGTTGGTGCAGCCACCAGCGCCAAGTCACACAACATATGGCGCGCGTACGTTGTGCTAGCAGCCGGCGAGATTTCTGCTTCCTGCGAGCTCTTCCCAGACAGATGTCTATCGCCGGCTTGCCCAATAAAGTCCTCGAGAAGATTCAAGCGATTCCAGATCCTCACGGATAGTCTCACTATCAACAAGCACACTGACATATTTTTTCCAACCACTGCTTCCTAAATTCTTTATCTTCTCTTCTTTTTTTTTTTCTTTTCTGTTGTTCCCCACTGCTGAGTCCTGGCCCTTCCTCTCGCCCGTGTTCAGATGGTTTCTACGTCTACCGAACCCCGTGTCCTGCTAAACAGACGTGCGCTGCTGCTCCGTACGAGCGCTGGACACCTCTCATGTCAGCAGTGCCTCGGCAGCCACCCGTGTCACCAGGCTGGACACAACGTGGGGCACACGGTGGTTCCCGTGTCACCAGGCCGGACACGGTACGGGGCACATGGTGGCAGTTCCCGTGTCACCAGGCCAGGGACAGTGCAGGGCACACAGCAGTTCCCGTGTCACCAGGTCAGACACATGCAGTAGCTGCGGACGGCGCTGCGCCTGGCTAACGGGGCCTTCGGGACAGCCCCGCACCAGCTCAGGGGACACTGAACAGGCACCCGGTGCGAAGGCACCCGCTGGAGAGGAGCACAAGGAGGGCACCCACCCGGCAGCCCCGGGCACTCGCCCAGGGTCTGCTCCGCATGGAGAGGAGGCCACACATGCTCCAGCACCGCGTGCACGGAGCGGCCCTGAGCATGACCACGAGCGACAAGCAGCATGAGCCCCTGCAAAGTGCAGCCTGCTGCAGCCGTGGCACCGTGGGGCAGCCGCAGGGCAGGGTTGGGCTGGTGGGTGGCACCGCGGGGTGGCCCCAGTGCAGCTGGGCAGGATGTGGTGGCACCATGGAGCGGCCCCAGTGCAGCCGGGCGGGACGTGGCGGCACCATGGAGCGGCCCGAGTGCAGCCGGGCAGGACACGGTGATGCCGGCGGCTTCCTGAGCACTCGGCAGAGCCATGGAGCCCCCGAGCCGCCCCTCCCGGGCGCTGCACACGCTAGGCCCCGTATCCCGTTTCCAGCCGCCCTCCCTGGCGAAGCCGCCCCGTGCCCCGATCCCAGAGCAGGGATCGCGGGAGCAGCCGCGGCCTCACAGCCCCGCCAGCCTCTCCCTGCAGCAACGCGGCCGCCTGCCCCAGCAGCCCCAAACTGGGACACCGCGGCGGCCAGGCCGAGGCGCACGAAGGTGCTGACTCCAATTAACGGAGCATTTTCTAATTGGGGAAGGTAAATAGGGGCAGCTGCCAGCCCAGAGCACACCTCAACGTACTGGACGTGAGCGGCTTGCTAATTTGAGCAGCCTCCAAAAAAGGCTGCGTACGGCTGAAACGGCAGCCCCACTTCCAAGGGGCTGGGTGCAGGGGTTCCCTGGAAAGGGGGACCCCAATCTTGCTCGTCATCATGTCTGAGGGCAAACGGGGGTCCCGGGGTTCCTTGCAGCCCGGGGGGGCAGGTCCCTCTTGCCAAGACAAGCCCCGGCCGAGCCAACGTTCCCCGCTGGCGCCCAGAAAGCCCCAGGCTTCCCCTTGCAGCGGGGACTACAGGTACCACCCTGCCACACGCTCGTGCAGCGATGCCCACAGCCTCTCTAACAACCTGTGGCCTCCCGAAGCCTCAGTGAGGACGAGCAGTACACAGAAAACCTCTTCAGGGACAGAATCGCACCAAAGGAAGAGCAGTGCCCGAGATCCGGCTGTGAGACCAGGAGACGGCGGGCAGAGCAAGGCGGCGCCAGGAACCCTAAGGAGCTCCCGGCGACCTCAAGCCGGCGACTCCTCCTGCTTCCCTCCTGCCCAGGCGCCGCTCCGCTCGCTGCCGGGCCGTCGCGGGGAGGCTGCGTCCAGCTGGCGACGGGGACCAGGCGCCCGCGGCCGCGGCAAGGCCGCCACGCGCAAGACGCCGAGTTCATTTATATCAATGAGCTGAAGTGAAATGGATTAGTCACAGCAGATCATGTTTATAAGTGGATGCTCTTATTCAGAATTAAAGTGAATAAATTTCTTTTATCATAATTATCACTTTGGGAATGAATTGAACTGAACCAAATTAAGTATTTTAGTCCCAGACCAAAGGCCGTGGCCATTCGCATGAGCCGGTTCGTGACAAAGGCTGGCACAGACCGACTCTTCCAGGGACCCTACATCGCTCTCCAGGGAAAAATGAGTGGGGGCTTTTGCTTGCAGGACCTCACAAGGAGCCCAGCACTGATGTCACCGTCACGCTCCGTGCGGGTCCCCATGGTGTGGGACAGGTCAGCGCACAACCCCGGGCTTCGGAAACAAGGACAAACCCAAGGTTTGGCTGAGCAGTTACCAGGAACCCAGCAGCAAAGCGAGACTTGAGGGCCGCAGCACAAAGCCCAGCTCGGTGCCAAGGGAGCACGAAGCCCAGCTCGGTGCCAAGGGGCTGCTGCTGAAGCGAGGGCAGCAGGACCGAGGGCAGCAGCTCTGCTCGCCCTGGCGCTCGCCAGCGTCACCCGTGCGCTCCGAAGCGCCGCGGCGGGAGCAGGAGCAGGAGCAGGAGCGGGAGCAGGAGCAGGAGCAGGACTGGCCACTGTCCCGGGTAGCCTGGGCCACTGGCGGGACCCGCGCGGGCCCGGGCGCAGCTGCAGCCTCTGCAGGCCCTGCCCGCGGCCCCGCGCACCCGCGACGCAGCGCTGGCCACACACCCCGCCCCGGGCTCCCCAAGGAGCCCACGGAGTTGGCTGGCAGGGATTCCTGCCGCCGCGCAGCGGGAGCTCTGCAGGAGCGGGGCGCATCAGGGGCTTCCCACGACGCCTGCCCTCAGCGTCCCACACTGCCTGCCCTCCTAAGTGACTGCAATCATTCTTAGAGTTAAACTAAACAGAATTTAGTGGCAATATGCAGAAATAATCGCAAATCACAGGAATTTCCGGTACTTTAGATGCAGTGCTGCTCGGTCACAGAGGCTCCAGCTCTGTCACCCTGCCAAAACCCGCTGGGACAGCCGCACTGCCTGCACGTGCGCCTGGGGTCTCTGCCGGCTTTGGCTTTCAGAGGGAGCGTGAATTTGGGGACACGCTTCTCACCGCACGCCCAGGCACGGCGCCCATGCCAGCTTTCCCGGCACCGATCCCGAGGGATGCACAGCGATGCCGGTCGCAGCCGCGCAGGCAGGCACGACGCGAAGCGCAGCGGAGCTCGCGGCTCCGCAGGGAGACAGGGAGCAGCCCGAGGCGGACGCCCACAGGCCGTGGGAGCCGAGGCCGGCGTTCACGTCCCCACGCGGCCGGCTCCGGAGGCCGCGGCCGGCAGGCGCTCCGCTCAGCGGGGCCCGCAGAGCCCGCAGCCGCACCGTGCGCCGCACCAGTGCCAGCGCCGCGCTCGCCGCCCGCGGCTCCAGCACACACACAGGCGCCCGCTGGCAGCTCGGCACGCAGGGAGCTCCAGCATTAACGCACCGAGGACACGAACTCACTTTCTAAGTGATGCTGCATCAGCAGAGGCAGCCGTGGGTGTCTGGGTCTCGCTCCCGAAGCGATGCTTCAGCCACATGGAAAGCAGCCCTTTCACCATGGGAATGGGGCGATTCAACAGAGAATTCTGCCGGCTCCAAGACCAAAAGCTTTGGTTAATACCCACCTGGTACATGTGGGGGTCAGACCATGACTCCCCTTTCCATTAGGGCAAGAACAAACTGCAATAGCAGGAGGCTAAAGCAAAGAGCAGAGCACACTTGCCCGTCACAAGGTAGGTGCTGGAGCCACGCAAAGCCTTGCTAAGGCTCGCAAGAGCCACCGCTGATGGTCAGCACAGCTGCAAACATCTAAAAGGTCATCTACACCCAAGCCAGTCGGCACAGAAACAGGCTGTTGCGGGGTGTGATTCATCAGACTTATTCTAAATGTCGAGCGCAGGATAAACTAGACCGCGCTTGGGAAGAGCTCCTTCCCACCAGCGACTCGCGTGCGTCTAGACAAGCTCAGGTGCGGCGGGCGGATGAATCACGGCCCCACGGGACGGCCCCAGAGCCCCATCCTGCCTTGTGCAGCGGGAGCCTCTCACCACGCAGCCCCACGGCTGATGGAGCCCACGGGGGGACGCGGCCGGGCAGAGCGCGTCCCCGGGGAGCCCCAAACGGGGAGCGACGTCGGGGCCCCGGCAGCTCCTCGGCACCTCGGTGCTCCCTGCTCCTTCCATACGGATCCACTTCAGGCAAAAGCATCGTGGCTGCGAGTCTCTAAATGACAGTCTTTAACAGACATCAGCCTTAGCAAGAAGTGTCTCCTACTTCTGCTGCGGCTCCTAAGGCTGCAGAGCAGCTGGGGAAATCCTCCTGAAAGCTGGTTGGGAAAAACAAAATCCGACTTTCTGACAGAAACAGGTCGGGGCAATGGACAAAAAGCCTTGAGAGGGAAAACTTCCCGGGCTGGGAAAGATGCTGGAGGACAAGGGTGGAGCCACCGGGAGCCTCTCGGCGTGAGCGACCCCAGAAGCCGCCCGTGGGCTCGTGGTGATCCCTGCTCCTGCGGGACCGGGATGCGCTATGAAACCATCCCATTGCTGGATTGCCTGAGAACCATTCAGCGTCGAAGGAGTAACAAACAACAACAAGGTGACCGCTTGAAGGCCCAGAAGCGCTGAAGAGCAGGTAGGAAAGGAGACACGGATGGCAACACGGGGTGACAGGCCACCAAGGGCCGCGCAGGACAGGGTGAACCCGAGCTCGCGGCTGCGAGGAGGGGGAACAGCAGCCGGTGTCCCCGGGGACGGGCCGCGGCGCTTGTTGGGGGCCTCCCCGGGGCTGCAGGGTCACCTAACACTTCCCACGGCACTAAGGGAGCGCTAGAAGGGGCCGGTCACCTGTGCGTGTGTGACCGAGCCCGCTGCCGGGCCCTGCAGCTGATCACACCATCTGTTCGATCTTCCTTTGCAGAGCCTTTCTCTTAGCGGTCGATCTTTTCCTGTGCCCCCTCGCTGTGTCCTGCAGCAGGTCTGTGTGTCACCAGCCGCAGAGGCCAGCGGCAGAACCGGCGCCTGCAGCAGGGCTGGACGGGCCGCGGCCGCGCTGCTTGTGCAGGAGGCCTCAGCCGGCACGCGGAAAACGCGGTGCCTTCACACGGTCCATGGAAACTAGGGCTCATCCCAAGATCTGACTGCCTGCCAGGCAGGTAAAAAGCACAAGTCACAGAGCTCGAGAGTCCTGAGAGCTCCAGGAAAAGAGAATTAGGAACTGGCCAAAGAACAGCAAGTGTGGGACAGGTTGCTGGAAGCCTCTGAGGTCACATAAGTGAACATAACACTGCCATAAATATAACACTCATATACGGACGGATGTGCATAATCTTGTCCAGATCAAGACCTTACTGGGTTTAAAGAAAGAAAAAGAAAAGCAGGAAAAAGGGAGGCAGGAGGGAAGCGCTGGGCAGGGCGCAGCCAAGAGCGGTGCCCCGGGATCACCGCCGGCGCCGGGACACGCCGGGGCTGCACTAAAGCCGACCTGCTCCGCTCAGCGGCAGCCCAGCGAGGGCCAGGCTGTGCTCACAGGAGGCCTGGCGCTACCAAACACCGTCTGCCAGGAGCCTGACTGGAGACACTTGGCAGCCAGGGCAGAGCTCGCTGCAACTCGCCTGCCCCAACAGCGCGCGCCCGACCGAGAGGCACAGGAGCGGTGGGAACGAGACACTTGTCCTGCACTTCCCACGTCAACAAACAGGAAAACAGCATCGAGCCGAGGACACTCCTCGGGAGGAGGCCGGGACGGAACCCCGGGCTTTGCAAGGCCAAGAACCCCTCCTAGGCTCCGGAGAGCCGGGCGCAGCCTCAGCGGCATACGGGGAGGAACGAGCTGCTCCGCTCTAGCACTCAGACGTGGCCAAAGCTTCGGGCATTTGGAAGGGCCTTCGGGGCAGCTCGGGAGCACAAACCTCAAAAAAAGCCCTTTGGGAAATGTCCCTCAAAATGACTGATTTTACAGTTTTTTCCCAAGAATTTGCACTGCTAAGCACTGCAGTGCAAGAAGAACAGCCAGTGGATGAAGGATGGATTGGATTGTAGGTCTGCTCAGAACACATTAAAAGAAAAAGTCTTCAGGAGAATGATTTTTTTCCCCAAG
>JAVCKT010096797.1:0-12531 GCA_032273925.1 Rhynchotus rufescens | reverse complement strand
CTACCACCACGACTACCACGACGACGAGGAGTAAGAGGAGGAAGATGAAGAGGAGGAGGAGGACGACCACGACGACGACCACGACGAGGAGGAGGAAGAGGGGGAAGACGAACACGACGACGATCACGACGAGTACAACGACGAGGAGGAAGAGGAGGACGACCACGACGACGACGAGGACGAAGACGACCACAATGACAACCACGACGACGACCACAACGATGATGATGATGATGAGGAGGAGGAGGAGTATGACCACGACGACGAGCACGATCACGAGGAGGAGGAGGATGAGGTGGAGGAGGAGGAGGAGGAGGACGACGACCACGACCACGACGACGACCAGAATGAGCACGAGGAGGAGGAGGAGGACAACCACGACAACTACCATGACGACCACGACAAGGTGGAGGAGGAGGAGGAGGACGATGACCACGACAACGACCAGGACGACCACAACGACCATGAGGAGGAGAAGAAGTAGGACGAGCACGATGACGACCACGACGACCACGACGAGGAGGAGGAGGAGGAGGAGGACGACGACCACGATGACGACCATGACGACCACAAGGAGGAAGAGGAGTAGGACGACGACGACCACGGCGACGACCACGACGAACACGATGACCACGACGAGGATGAGGAGGAGGAGGACGACTACAACGAGGACCACGACAACCACGACGACGAGGAGGAGGAGGAGGACGATGACGAAGACGACGACCACGACGAAGACCACCACGACCACGGGGTGGAGGAGCAGGACCAGAAGGAGGAGGAGGAGGAGGACGACCACGACGAAGATGTGGAGGAGGAGGAGGAGGACGAGCACGACAATGACCACGAACCCACGAGGTGGAGGTGGAGGAGGAGGAGGACGAAGACCACGACAACGACCACAACGACCACGAGGAAGACGAGAAGGAGGAAAACGACCACGACGACGACCACAACGACCACGAGGAGGAGGAGGACGACGACGACGACCACAGCGACGACCACGAGGAGGAGGAGGAGGAGGAGGAAGACCACGACGACGACCACGAGGAGGAGGAGGAGGAGGAAGACCACGACGACGGCCACGACGACCACGAGGAGGAGGAGGAGGAGGAGGAGGACGACGACCTCGACGATGACCACGACGAGGAGGAGGAGGAGGACGACGACCACGAGCAGTAGGAGTAGGAGGAGGAGGACGACCACGACGACCACGAGGAGGAGGAGGAGGAGTAAAAGGACGAGCACGACGACGACCACAACAACCACGATGAAGAGGAGGAGGAGGAGGAGGAGGAGGACGACCACCACGACGACCACGACGACCAGGAGGAGGAGGAGGAGAAATAAGAGGAGGAGGAGGACACGAACACGACCACGCGAAGGAGGAGGAGAAGGAGGAGCAGGAGGAGGAGAAGGGGGACGAGGAGGACGAGGAGGAGGAGGAGGTGGAGGAGGACGACGACCACGACGACGACCGCAACGACCACGAGGAGGAGGAGGAGGAGGAGGAGGACGACCACGACGACGACCACGACGACCACGACAAGGAGGAGGAGGAGGAGGACGAGGAGAACCATGACGAAGACCACGACGACCAGGACAAGGAGGAGAAGGAGGAGGAGGACCACGACCACGACGACTACCACGACGATCACGACGACCACGACAAGGAGGAGGAGGAGGAGGAGGAGGAGGAGCACGACGAACACGACTAGGGGGAGATGGAGGATAAGGAGGAGGAAGACCACGACGACGACGACGAGGAGGAGAAGCAGGAGGAGGAAGAAGGGGAGGATGAGGAGTAGGAGGAGGAACAGGAGGAGGAGGAGGAGGAGGACGACGACGACCACAACGTCGACCACAACGACCACAACAAGGAGGAGGAGGAGGAGGAGCAGGATGACCACGACGGCGACCACGACGACCACGAGCAGGAGGAGGATGACGACCACGAGGACGACCACGAGGAGGAGGAGGAGAAGGAGGAAGAGGAGGACGAGGAGGAGAAGGAGGTGGAGGAGGAGAACGACCACGACGACGACCGCAATGACCACGACGAGGTGGAGGAGGAGGAGGAGGATGACCACGACAACGACCACAACGACCACGACAAGGAGGAGCAAGAGGAGGAGAAGCACGACGAACACGACTGGGGGAAATGGAGGATAAGGAGGAGGAAGACCACGACGATGACGACAACGAGGAGGAGGAAAGCAGGAGGAAGAGGAGGAGGAAGGGGAGGATGAGGAGGAGGAGGAGGAAGAGGAGGAGGAGAACGAGGAGAAGGAGGACGACCACGACGACGACCACGACGATGAGGAGGAGGAGGAGGAGGAGGAGGAGGAGGAGGACGACCACGACGATAAGGAGGAGGAGGACGACCACAACGACGCCGACGACAATGAATACGACGATGAGGAGGAGGAGGAGGACGACGACCATGACGACCACGACGATCACCACGACGAAAAGGAGCAGGAGGAGGAGGAGGAGGACGACGACCACGACGACAACCACGACGACGAACACGACAACGAGGAGGAGGAGGAGAAGGAGAAGGAGGACAACCACGACGACGACCACGATGACGAGGAGGAGGAGGAGGATGACGACGACGACGATGACCACGACGAGGAGCAGGGGGAGGAGGAGGAGGACGACCACGACTACGACTAGGAGGAGGAGGAGGACGACGACAACGACGACGACGACCACGACGACAACCACGAGGAGGAAAAGGAGGAGGAGGAGGAGGAGGACCACCACGATGACGACCACAATGAGGAGGACCACGACGACCACGACGATGACCACGACGATGAAGAGGAGGAGGAGGAGGAGGAGGACGACCACGATGACGATCACGACGAGGAGGAGGGGGAGGAGGAGGAGGACGAGCACGACGACGACCACGACGAGGAGGAGGAGGAAGAGGAGGAGGACGACCACAACGAGGAGGAGGAGGAAAAGGATGACCACGACGACGACGAGGAGGAGGAGGACGACCATGACGATGAGCACTATGACGAGGAGGAGGAGGAGGACGAAGACCACAACGACGAGGAGGAGGAGGAGGAGGAGGAGGAGAAGGTGGACGACCACGACGGTGACTACGATGAGTAGGAGCAGGAGGAGGAGGAGGAGGACGACCACGACGACGACCACAACGACGAGGAGGAGGAGGAGGAGGACGACCACGACAACGACCACGACGATGACGAGGAGGAGGAGCAGGAGGAGGAGGAGGAGGAGGAGGACAACCACGACGACGAGGAGGAGGAAGACGACGACGACAATGAATACGACGATGAGGAGGAGGAGGAGGACGACGACGACCACGATGATCACCACGACGAAAAGGAGCAGGAGGAGGAGGAGGAGGAGGAGAAGGAGAAGGACCACGACTACGACAACGACCACGATGACGATGAGGAGGAGGCGGAGGAGGAGGACGACGACGACGACGACCACGACCACGAAGTCGAGAAGGAGGAGGAGGAGGAAAAGGACGACCACGATGACGACCACAATGAGGAGGACCACGACGACCACAACGATGACCACGACGATGAAGAGGAGGAGGAGGAGGAGGAGGACGACCATGACGACGATCACGACGAGGAAGAGGGGGAGGAGGAGGAGGACGAGCACGACGACGACCACGACGAGGAGGAGGAGGAAGAGGAGGAGGACGACCACGACGAGGAGGAGGAGGAGGACCACCACGATGACGACCACGACGAGGAGGAGGAGGAGGAAAAGGATGACCACGACGACGACGAGGAGGAGGAGGACGACGACCATGACGATGAGCACTACGACGAGGAGGAGGAGGACGAAGACCACAACGACGACAACGAGGAGGAGGAGGAGGAGGAGGAGGAGAAGGTGGACGACCACGACGATGACCACGATGAGTAGGAGCAGGAGGAGGAGGAGGAGGATGACCACGATGATGACGACGACAATGAATACGACGATGAGGGGGAGGAGGAGGACGACGACGACGACGACCACGACGATCACCACGACGAAAAGGAGCAGGAGGAGGAGGAGCAGGAGGAGGAGGAGGAGGAGGAGGACGACCACGACGACAACCACGACAACGACCACGACGACGAGGAGGAGGAGGAGAAAGAGAAGGAGGACGACCACGACGACCACGATGACGACGAGGAGGAGGAGGAGGATGACGACGACGATGATGACCACGATGAGGAGCAGAGGGAGGAGGAGGAGGACGACTAGGAGGAGGAGGAGGACGACGACGACGACGATGACGACGACGACGACCACGACGACAACCACGAGGAGGAAAAGGAGGAGGAGGAGGAGGAGAGAGGAGGACCACCACGATGAGGACCGCGACGAGGAGGAGGAGGAGGAGGACGACCACGACGACGAGGAGGAGGAGGAGAAGGAGGACGACCACGACGACGACCACAACGACGAGGAGGAGGAGGAGGACTACAACCATGACGACGAGGAGGAGGAGGACGACGACGACCACAAAGACAGCCACGACGACGACCACGACGAGGAGGAGGAGGAGGACTACTACGACGGCGACCATGACGAGAAGGAGGAGGAGGAAGACGATGACGACGACGACCAAGACGACGACCACTACGAGGAGGAGGAGGAGGACGACGACCACGACGATGACCACGACGACAAGGAGCAGGAGGAGGACAACGATGACCACGACGACGTCCATGACGACCAGGAGGAAAAGGAGGAGGAGGACGACCACGACGACGACCACGCTGAAGAGGAGGAGGAGGAGGAGGACAACCACGACGACGACCACGACGGCGAGGAAGAGGAGGAGGAGGAAGAGGAGGAGGACTACCACGACGACGACCACGACGAGGAGGAGGAGGACGACGACGACGAAAGTGACCACGACGACCACGACTACTAGGAGGAGGAGGACGACCACGATGACGACCACAAAGAGGAGGACCACGACAACCACGACGACAACCACGACCATGAAGAGGAGGAGGAGGAGGAGGATGACGACCACGACGACAACCATGACGAGGAGGAGGAGGAGGAGCACGACAACGAGCACGAGGAGGAGGAGGAGGAGGACGGCCACGACGACGACCACGAGGAGGAGGAGGAGGAGGAGAAAGACCACGACGACGAGGAGGAGGAGGACGACGACGACGACCACGACGACCAGGAAGACCACGAGGAGGAGGAGGAGGAGGACGACCACGACGAGGAGGTGGAGGAGGAGAAAGACCACGACGACGAGGAGGAGGAGGATGACGACGACGACCACGACGACCAGGAAGACCACGAGGAGGAGGAGGAGGAGGAGGAGGAGGACGACCAGGACGAGGAGGAGGAGTAGTAGTAGGAGGAGGACGACCACGACCATGACGAGGAGGAGTAGGAGAAGGAGGAGGATTACCACGACCAAGACTGGGAGGAGGAGGAGGAGGAGGAGGACAATGACGACGACGACGACCACGACGATGACCACGAGGAGGAGGATGAGGACGACGACGACCACGACGAGGACCACGACGACGAGGAGGAGGAGGACAAGGAGGAGAAGGACGACCACGACGATGACCACGACGAGGAGGACGAGGAGGAGGAGGAGGAGGAGGACCACGAAGACGACCATGACGACTAGGAGGTGTAGGACGAGGAGGAGGACAACCACGACGACGACCACGACGAGGAGGAGGAGGAGGACGATCACGACGTCAACCACAACGAGGAGCAGGAGAAGGGGGAGGAGGACCACGACGACGACCACGACGACGAGGAGGAGCAGTATGAGGAGGAGGACGACCACGACAACGACCACGACGACGACGAAGAGGAGGAGGATGAGGAAGAGGAGGAGGACGACGACCACGACGACGACCAGGACGAGGAGGAGGAGGAAGAAGAGGAAGAGGACGACCACGACGACGACCACGACAACCACGACGATGAGGAGGAAGAGGAGGAAGAAGAAGAGGAGGAGGAGGACGACCACATTGACGTCCACGACGAGGAGGAGGAGGAGGAGGAGGATGACCACGATGACAACCACGACGACCACCACGACGACGAGGAGGATAAGGAGGAGGACGACCACGATGACGACCACGAGGAGGAGGAGGAGGAGGAGGAAAAGGACGACCACGACGACGACCACGACCAGGAGGAGGAGGAGGACGAGGAGGCGGACGACAACGACGACGACCACGATGACGAGGAGGAGCAGGATGAGGAGGAGGACGACCACGACGACGACCACGAGGAGGAGGAGGAGGAGGACAACCACGACGACGACCACGACGATTAGGAGGAGGAGGAGGAGGCGGACGACCACGACGACGACCACGATTACGAGGAGGAGCAGGATGAGGAGGAAGACGACCATGACGACGACCACGAGGAGGAGGAGGAGGAGCAGGAGGAGGAAGAGGAGGAGGAGGAGGAGGCGGAGGACGACCACGACGATGACTACGACGACGAGGAGGAGGACGACCACGACGACGACCACGACGACGACGACGAGGAAGACGACCACGACGACGACCACGACGATGACCACAACGATGAGGAGGAGGAGGAGGACGACGACGACCAGGACGACGACCATGACGACGACAACGAGGAGGAGGAGGAGGAGGAGGAGGACAACCATGATGACTACCACGGCGAATGGAAGAGGGGGAGGAGGAAGAGGAGGAGGAGGACGACTACGACGACGACCACGACGAGGAGGAGAAGGAGGAGAAGAAGGACGAGTAGGAGGAGGAGGATGACCACGACGACAACCACAACGACGACCATGAGGACGAGGAGGATAAGGAGGAGGACGACCACGATGATGACCACGAGGATGAGGAGGAGAAAGAGGACGAAAAGGACAACCACGACGAGGACCATGACGAGGAGGAGGAGGAGGCGGAGGAGGAGGAACACGACGAGGACCACGATGACGAGGGGGAAGTGGAGAAGGAGGAGGAGGAGGACAACCACGACGACGACCACGACGGCGAGGAAGAGGAGGAGGAGGAAGAAGAGGAGGACTACCACGACGACGACCACGACGAGGAGGAGGACGACGACGACGACAGCGACCACGACGAACACGACTACTAGGAGGAGGAGGACGACCACGACGACGACCACAAAGAGGAGGACCACGACGAGCACGACGACGACCACGACCAAGAAGAGGAGGAGGAGGAGGAGGACGATGACCACGACGACAACCACGATGAGAAGGAGGAGGAGGAGGAGGAGCACGACAACGAGCACGACGAGGAGGAGGAGGAGGAGGAGGACGGCCACGACGATGACCACGATGAGGAGGAGGAGGAGGACGATGACCACGACGAGGAGGAGGAGAACGACCACGACGACGAGGAGGAGGAGGACGACGACGACGACGACCACGACGACCAGTAAGACCACGACGAGGAGGAGGAGGAGGAGGAGGACGACCAGGATGAGGAGGAGGAGTAGTAGTAGGAGGAGGACGACCACGACGATGACGAGGAGGAGTAGGAGAAGGAGGAGGATTACCACGACCAAGACTGGGAGGAGGAGGAGGAGGAGGACAACGACGACGACGACGACGAGGACCACGACGACGAGGAGGAGGAGGACGAGGAGGAGAAGGACGACCACGACGATGACCACGACGAGGAGGACGAGGAGGAGGAGGAGGAGGAGGACCACGAAGACGACCATGACGACTAGGAGGTGTAGGACGAGGAGGAGGACAACCACGACGACGACCACGACGAGGAGGAGGAGGAGGACGATCACGACGTCAACCACAACGAGGAGCAGGAGAAGGGGGAGGAGGACCACGACGACGACCACGACGACGAGGAGGAGCAGTATGAGGAGGAGGACGACCACGACAACGACCACGACGACGACGAAGAGGAGGAGGATGAGGAAGAGGAGGAGGACGACGACCACGACGACGACCAGGACGAGGAGGAGGAGGAAGAAGAGGAAGAGGACGACCACGACGACGACCACGACAACCACGACGATGAGGAGGAAGAGGAGGAAGAAGAAGAGGAGGAGGAGGACGACCACATTGACGTCCACGACGAGGAGGAGGAGGAGGAGGAGGATGACCACGATGACAACCACGACGACCACCACGACGACGAGGAGGATAAGGAGGAGGACGACCACGATGACGACCACGAGGAGGAGGAGGAGGAGGAGGAAAAGGACGACCACGACGACGACCACGACCAGGAGGAGGAGGAGGACGAGGAGGCGGACGACAACGACGACGACCACGATGACGAGGAGGAGCAGGATGAGGAGGAGGACGACCACGACGACGACCACGAGGAGGAGGAGGAGGAGGACAACCACGACGACGACCACGACGATTAGGAGGAGGAGGAGGAGGCGGACGACCACGACGACGACCACGATTACGAGGAGGAGCAGGATGAGGAGGAAGACGACCATGACGACGACCACGAGGAGGAGGAGGAGGAGCAGGAGGAGGAAGAGGAGGAGGAGGAGGAGGCGGAGGACGACCACGACGATGACTACGACGACGAGGAGGAGGACGACCACGACGACGACCACGACGACGACGACGAGGAAGACGACCACGACGACGACCACGACGATGACCACAACGATGAGGAGGAGGAGGAGGACGACGACGACCAGGACGACGACCATGACGACGACAACGAGGAGGAGGAGGAGGAGGAGGAGGACAACCATGATGACTACCACGGCGAATGGAAGAGGGGGAGGAGGAAGAGGAGGAGGAGGACGAGTACGACGACGACCACGACGAGGAGGAGAAGGAGGAGGAAGAGGACGACCAGGACAACGACCACGACGAGGAGGAGGAGGAGGAAGAGGAGGAGGTCGACCACGACAACGACCACGACGACGACGAGAAGGACGACGACCACGACGACAACCGCGATGACGAGGAGGAAGAGGAGGAAGAAGAAGAGGAGGTGGAGAATGACCACGAGGAGGAGGAGGAGGAGGAGGACGACGACCATGTCGACGACCACGACGAGGAGGAGGAGGAGGAGGAGGATGACCACGACGATGACCACGACGAAGAGGAAGAGGAGGAGGAGGGGGAGGACGACCACGACGACGAGGATGAGCAGGATGAGGAGGAGGATGACCACGACGACTACCACGACGACGAGGATGAAGGGGAGGAGGAGGAGGAGGAGGAGGACGACCAGGACGAGAAGGAGGAGGAGGAGGAGGAGGAGGAGGACGACCACAACGACGACCATGACGATGACCACGAGGAGGAGGAGGAGGAGGACGACCACAACGACGACCATGACGATGACCACGAGGAGGAGGAGAAGGAGGAAGAGGACAACCAGGACGACGACCACGACGAGGAGGAGGAGGAGGACGACCACGACGACGACCATAACGATGAGGAGGAGCAGGATGAGGAGTAGGACGACCATGACGACGACCACGACGAGGAGGAGGAAGAGGAGGACGACCACGACGACGACCACGAAGAGGAGGACGAGGAGGAGGACGACGACGACGACCACGACAACGAACACGACGACCACGACGAGGAGGAGGAGGAGGAGGACGACGACGACGACGACCACGACGACCACAAAGAGGAGGAGGAGGACGACGACCACGACGGCGACCACGACGAGGAGGAGGAGGAGGAGGAGGAGGAGGAGGACGACCAGGACAGCGACCACGACGAGGAAGAGGAGGAGGGAGAGGAGGAGGACGACCACAACAACGAGCACGACGACGACAAGGAGGATGACGACCACAACGACGACCACGAGGAGGAGGAGGAGGAGGACGACGACCACGATGACTACCATGACGACGACAAGGAGCAGAATGAGGAGGAGGACGACCACGACGACTACCACGACGATGACGAGGAGGAAGAGGAGGACGACCACGAAGACGACCACGACGACGACGAGGAGGAAGACGACCACAACGACAACCGCGACGACGACCACAAGGATGGGGAGGAGGAGGAGGAGGAGGAGAAGGAGGAGTATGACCACGACGACGACCACCAGGAGGAGGAGTAGGAGGAGGAGGACGACGACGACCACGACGACGACCACGACGACCACGAAGAGGAGGAGGATGAGGACGACCACGATAACGACCATGAGGAGGAGGAGGAGGAGGACGACGACGACGACCACGACAACGAACACGACGACCACAACGAGGAGGAGGAGGAGGAGGACGACCATGACGACGACCACGACGACCATGAAGAGGAGGAAGAGGAGGACGACCACGACGACGACCACGAGGAGGAGGAGGAGGAGGAGGAGGAGGAGGACGACCAGGACAACGACCACGACGAGGAAGAGGAGGATGAAGAGGAGGAGGACGACCACAACAACGAGCACGACGACGACGAGGAGGACGACGACCACGACGACGACCACGACTACGAGGAGGAATAGGAAGAAGAAGAGGAGGAGGAGGACGACCACGACGACGACCACGAGGAGGAGGAGGAGGACGACGACCACGACGACTACCATGACGACGACAAGGAGCAGAATGAGGAGGAGGACGACCATGACGACGACGAGGAGGAAGACGACCACAACGACAACCACGACGACGACCACAAGGATGAGGAGGAGGAGGAGGAGGAGAAGGAGGAGTATGACCACGACGACGACCACCACCAGGAGGAGGAGGAGGAGGAGGAGGAGGATGACAACGACGACAAACACGACGACGACCATGACGATGAGGAGGGTAAGAAGGAGGCCGACCACCATGATGACCACGAGGAGGAGGAGGAGGAGGAGGAGGACGACGACCACGACGACGTCCACCACGATGAGGACGAGAAGGAGGACGACCACGACGATGATCACGATGACGAGGAGGAGGAGGAGGAGGACGACCACGGCGACAACCACGACGACTACGAGGACCACTACGAGGAGGTGGAGGAGGAGGAGAACGACCAGGACGAGGAGGAGGAGTAGGAGGAGGAGGACGACGACCACGACCACCACGAGGAGGAGTGGGAAGAGGAGGAGGATGACCAGGACCACGACTGGGGGGAGGAGGAGGATGCCGATGATGACGATGACGACGACCACGACAACGACCACGAGGAGGAGGAGGAGGAGGACGACGATGATGACCACGACGAAGAGGAAGAGGAGGAGGAGGAGGAGGAAGACCACGACGACGAGGATGAGCAGGATGAGGAGGAGGACGACCACGACGTCGACCACGACGACGAGGAGGAGAAGGAATAGGAGGAGCAGGAGGAGGAGGAGGAGGAGGAGGAGGACAACCACGACGATGACCAAGACTACCACGAGGAGGTGGATGAGGAGGACGACCACTACGACGAACATGACGAGGCAGTGGAGGAGGAGGACGACGACGACCACAGAAACGACGAGGAGGAGGGGGAGGAGGAAGAGGAGGAACGACGACGACGACGACCACGATGACAACCACGATGAGGAGGAGGAAGAGGCGGAGGAGGAGGAACACGACGAAGACCACGATGACAAGGGGGAGGAGGAGGAGGAGGAGGAGGACAACCACGACGACGACCATGACGGTGAGGAAGAGGAGGAGGAGGAAGAGGAGAAGGAGGACTACCACGACGACGACCACGACGAGGAGGAGGAGGAGGACGACGACGACAATGACCCCGACGACCACGATGACTAGGAGGAGGAGGAAGAGGAGGAGGAGGAGGAGGAGGAGAAGGAGGAGGACAACCATGACGATGACCACGAGGAGGAGGAGGAGGATGACCACGACGATGACCACGACGACCACGAGGAGGAGGAGGAGAGGGAGGAGGAGGAGGAGGAGGAGGAGGAGGATGACGATGACGACGACCACGACGACCACAACGACCACGACGACGACGAGCACGACGACCACGACAAGGAGGAGGAGGAAGAGGCGGACGACCACGACGACGACCGCAACGACCATGACGAGGAATAGGAGAAGGAGGAGGACGACCACGATGACGACCACGACGACCACGACAAGGAGGAGGAGGAGGAGAAGGAGGAGGAGGAGGACAACCATGACGACGACCACGACGACCAGGACGAGGAGGAGGAGGAGGACGACGACGACGACCACGACGACGACCACGACGACCATGACGACCACGAGAAGAAGGAGGAGGAGGAGGAGCACGACAAACACGACTAGGGGGAGATGGAGGAGAAGGAGGAGGAAGACCACGACGAAGACGAGGAGGAGGAGGAGGAGGAGGAAGGGGAGGATGTGGAGGAGGAGAAGGAAGAGGAGGAGGACGAGGAGGAGGAGGACGACCACGACGACGACCACGAAGACCACGACAAGGAGGAGGAGGGGGAGCAGGATGACCACGACGACGACCACGACGACCACGAGGAGGAGGAGGACGACGACGACGACAACGACCACGACAACGACCACGACGACGACCACGAGGACCACGAGGAAGAGGAGAAGGAGGAGGACGACCACGACGACGACCACAACGAC